>OVBJ01001173.1:449-15925 GCA_900406535.1 Noccaea bulbosa
CGAAGACCGTCCATGTCTCTGCACTTCCCCAAGCACAGAAAACAAGCAAGGTCAGCACACACAACAAACGCTAGACATGGTATCCTAACTCACTTACCGCGGAAAGCTGGAAGACCGAGAGGCTGAGACTAGACCACTAACTGACTAATCATACTTAAACAAGTAAACACATAGTCTAGTTTCAACCAACTCTAACAGTCCTAAAACCGTATACGCTCTGATACCAAAATGAAACAACCAGTCTTTTTTTTTTTTTAAACAATGCAGAAGTTCTCGAAAGAAAACAATAATATTAAATCATGAATTTAGTTCAACAAATAACCAATGAAAGCCAATAACCAATAAATAAATAACTCTAGCAACCAAACACCAGGTTTGCTACATTATTGAAACTAAACTAACATCCTAAGGTTCATTCATGAATAACCAAAGAATAAATGTTAACACCAAGTTCCTAAACTCTTCCTCAGCCTCTTCTCTCGGTCTCTTTCCGCGGAAGAACATTTCTGTTACCTGCAACACATTGGAATAGAGTTGCGTGAGTATTATCATAAATACCCAGTGAGTGGATCATCCTGTCTACAGGCCATGTACGTCAACAAAGGACAATACATCAAGCAACACACAATAACAATAACAATAGCAATAATGAGCAACAACTAACTCGCACAACAGCATCTGTGTCGATCGACACACCCCAGTGTCGATCGTCACCTAGGTTCGGTGTCGATCGACACCAGGCAGGTGTCGGTCAACACTAACCTCTCTGTGTCGATCGACACTCAACGAATGTCGCTCGACACTGACCCGTGACCCAAAAAGCCAAAACGACGCAGTTTCAACACAAACACAGATCTGGAGTTTTCAAGGCCCCAAAACGAATCAATCAACCAAAAACTCGAAGAACAACAAAGAANCTCCCCAAAAACACCAGAATCGCCTCTCTCCTTTCTCAAACTCTGAAAACGACAAAAGTGACTTTTTCCCGAGCGGCTACAGTGTTTTGTCGCAGAGAATAGGGTTTCCAAGCCCAAAACCGTCCAAATCAGCCCACTTAAATCGAACCGGCCGATTTTCCTGAAGCTGGTGTCCATCGACACCACCCCTTGGTGTCAGTCGACACCCTCGACCCAAACCAACTCCAATTTCCCACATCGATCGACTTAAACAGGAATCGAACTCGATAACCAGTGTCGATCGACACCACCTTTGGTGTCGATCGACACTAGTGGTTCAAAGGCATTTCACACATTTTCTTCGAAGTGTTTGAACCTTAGACCAATTGTACAACAATCAAACAAGAACATGTATAATTAGTCCTAAATCCACACCTCCAAGAGTATATATAATCCACTCTCGAACCCCTAATGCCGCCCGATACCATTTCTAAAACATTTTCTGGTTCACGGATGTTACAGCTACACTTGTTCCTTTATCAAGGCAAAGCATCAGGTTCTTAGTGGTCTTTTGCAGAGTCTGCCCATTCCAGAGTGGAAGTCGGACATGATCACCATGGATTTTGTTGTGGGATTGCCTATCTCACAGACTTTTGATGTTATTTGGGTCATTGTGGACCGGTTGACCAAGTCAGCACATTTCTTGGCCATCAAGAAGACAGATGGAGCAACGGTGTTGGCTAGGAAGTTTGTGCCAGAGATTGTGAGGCTGCACGGAGTGCCAGCCAGTATTGTGTTGGATAGAGATCCGAGATTTGCCTCAGAGTTTTGGTGGGCATTTCAGACAGAGATGGGCACTAAGGTGCATATGAGTACAGCTTATCATCCACAGACAGATGGGCAGTCAGAGAGGACTATCCAGACTTTGGGGCATTTGCTGAGGATGTGTGTTTTGGATTGGGGTGGCCAATGGTCTGTTCATCTGTGTTTAGCAGAGTTTGCCTACAACAACAGTTTTCAGTCTAGTATTGGCATTACTCCTTTTGAGGCTTTGTATGGGAGGCCATGCAGGACATTTTTATGCTGGACACAAGTGGGGGAGCGCAGCATGTTTGTAGCTACCTTCGTTCAGGAGACGACGGAGAAGATCCCTGTCTTGAGGCTGAACATAAAGGAGGCTCAGGATAGGCGGAGGAGTTATGCAGATAGATGCAGGCGTGAGCTTGTGTTTCAGGTGGTAGATAGAGTTTATCTCAAGATGGCTATGTTGAGAGGCCCTAACAGGTCTATAGCAGAGAACAAATTCAGTCTGCGTTTTATGGGTCCTTTTCAGTGTTGGAGCAAGTTGGACCAGTTGCTTATCGGTTGGAGTTGCCACCGATTATGAGCGCCTTTCACAAGGTGTTTCATGTTTCGATGTTGAGGAGGTGTTTGCATCCCTCAGAAGAGTTAGTGGCTGAGATTCCAGAGGATCTTTAACTAGATATAACAGTACCAGCGGTTCCTGTGAGGATTCTCGAGAGGAGTCAAGGTTCTGCGGAATAAGAGGGTGCCATTGTTGAGAGTCTTGTAGGACTGTAGTGGCACAGAGGAGCAGACTTGGGAGCCAGAGGCAAAGATGAAGCTGAAGTTCGGAAAGTGGTTCGACAAGCAGGCTGTGGAGTGATTTCCTTTCATCTTTGTGGTTCTAGTCTAGTTTCTGGTTTTGGTGTTGTTGTTTCTGGTTTATGTATTTTCGTTTCGTTGTACGATATACATTTTTGGAGTTATATGAGATGGAGTTTTTGTCTCATATGTTTGGGTTCATGTTTTGGATGTTACAAGTTTCTTTGACCGGTGGGGTCATTGAACGTTTTAGTCATATGATTTATACGGGTTTCGTATTTTATTACTCGATACAGTCTAGAGACGGTGGTGTCTTTAGAGTAGACGGTGGTGTCTACATTTTTGGGACGGTGGGTGCCCGGTAGACNTTACAAGTTTCTTTGACCGGTGGGGTCATTGAACGTTTTAGTCATATGATTTATACGGGTTTCGTATTTTATTACTCGATACAGTCTAGAGACGGTGGTGTCTTTAGAGTAGACGGTGGTGTCTACATTTTTGGGACGGTGGGTGCCCGGTAGACTTATATTTGGGGGTCGTTACCTCAGTATAAGTGGATATTGTGACGGTGGTGTCATGGTATAGATATTGTGACGGTGGTGACATGATCTAGATACTTGTGACGGTGGTGTCACGATATAGACATTTGTCACGGTGGTGTTGCATTTTTGGTATCGATGAGTAATAATGTCTAGAAACATGCGTATAACATATGACTAAATGTGAGTTTAGAGGTCTTGGAGAGACGTTTGTGTTAGGATTCGAGGACGAATCCAGTTTAATGGGGGAGAATTGTAACATCTGTGAACCAGAAAGTGTTTTAGAAGTGGTATCGGACGACTTTAGAGATTCAGGAGTGGATTGCATATGCTCTTTGAGGTGTGAATTTAGGATTGATTGTACTTGTTCTTGTTTGATTGTTGTACAATCGGTCTAAGGTTCAAGCATTGCGAAGAAATTGTGTAAAATCACTTCTGAACCACTAGTGTTGATCGACACCAGTTATCGAGTCGATTTCCGGTTTTGGTCGATTGACGCGTGAATTGTCGGTTTGGGTCGAGTGGTGTCGACAGACCAACATGAAATATTGATCATAACTAAACCTATTGTATGGTCGATAGAATATGTTGTATGTAACATGAAATATTGACAAAATACCCCTTTTTCTATCGACATATAACATATGGTCATTGTCGGTTTGGGTCGAGTGGTTTGGAAAATCGACCGGTTTATTTTAAGTCGGTCGGTTTAGCTCGATTTGGGAAAGGGAAACCCTATTTCGTGTCTTGAGAAGTGTGCAGCCGCGTGAAAATCTCACTTTTCGAGAATCAGAGTTCTAGATCAAAGGAGAGGCGATTTGAGAGAAATTTCTGAGTTTCTGGGCTAGATCTGTTGCTGTTCTTAGTGGCTTTCATCTCCTTTGTCTTTTTCAATCCGTTCTAAGGTGAGTACGTGACTGTAGGTCCGTTTATCACCAGATTTTTTGTGATTCATGAGTTTATATTGTTGTTCTTGAGCTGTTCTTCGTATTTTCGTGATTTGGATCGTTTTTGGGGGTTGAATCTCATTGATTTCGTGTTTATTGATCTGTTTCGCACTGTTTCGTTGCCTTTAGAGTTGAGGCGTCGGGACGGTATCGATCAACACCTGTTTGGTGTCGGTCGACACTGAGGAGCTCATGTCGAGCAACACCTTCCTGGTGTCGATCGATACTGACCTGGGGTGACGATAGACACGGTGGGGTGTCGATCGACACTGTAGTGGTTTCGCGAGTTTACTGTTATTTTGATCATTGCTGCTTATGTTTATTGTTGTTTATTGTTGTTATACTGTCTGGTGGTGGACGTACATGGCCTGTAGGCAGGATGATCCACTTACTAAGTATTTATAATAATACTTACGCATCTCTATTACAATGTGATGCAGGTAACAGGAATGTTCAACCGCAGAATGAGGCCGGGAGAGGATGAGGATGTTAGGATGGTTTGATTGTTTTAAGTTATTGTTTTGCAAACCTGATAATTTGGTTGCTAAAGTTCATTTATTTTATTGGTTATTGGTTATTTGTTGAACTCATTCTTTGATTTATTATTTATTGTTTTCTTTTTGAGAACTTCCGCATTGATAATTAATATTAAAAATAAAAAAAGCTTGGTTGTTTCACAATTTCATTCAATAATACTAATTTTACTAGTTATACCTCATATATCAGTTATACTAGTTATCCCGAATAATCCTATCTTGGAAATCCAAATCAAATAATTTTGGGGAAATCCAAATAAGATGATTTCAGATTCAATTTCTTGTAATCTACTTTCGTTTGTGATGCTGGTGATGGTGAAATTGACAGTGGAAGAAACGAATTCGATGGAGTGAAAACGGAAGAAGAGATAGGAGATCGAAGATCAAAAAGAGAACTGGAGAGAGAGAGATTTCACGAAATTTAGAGAGAATAAAATCAAATACAAATCGCGTTATTTTTTGCATTTTGTTTTAAAATCCAATTTTGTTTAGTTTTTTTCGTTTTTTATATATATATATTTTGAATAAATTAAAGAAATATTATTTTCAATATTACACATTTAGAAGGATATGAAAAATTAATTTGAGACATATGAGATTACATTGAGAGATTGAGGGATATTCCAAGTGATGTTTCCAGTTTGTCCTTGTAAAATTGGACTACTATAAATTAGAAGATTAAACCATTATAATTTTTTCTTTCACCTTTTTAATTAATTTTATGTATTTACACATATCATGTTATTATTAGATATGTTAGGATGTTGTAAGTTATAAGTTATAAAAATCTATGTGTTAAAACTTTTGTTGCCTGTATTATATAATAAGAATTAAGAATATAAGATAAATTTATATTTGAGGGAATTACTCCAAATAGTCCATTTTCGGAACCTAATGGCAAAAGTAGACCCTCCATGTGAAAAATATCAGGTCCAAGTACAAATAGTGGGTCTATTTTTACAATTAGTTTTTGAAAGTGGACTATTTAAACAATCGCCCCTTCATATTTATAGATAAAATGATCAAAAACTAATCTTTACTAATTTTTATTTTATTTCCAATTGATTGATTAATCGTTAAGTAACTCACCTCTATCGATATTTCGGACATAGATTACATAGCTTTGTAATTACATGCCTCTATCGATATTTTGGACATAGATTATATAGCTTTGTAAGTGCAGCTCCCGATATTGGATTGTGCGCCACCAATCCTCATTGGACCTCGTGGGCTAATAACAGTCACCTGACACTGGTATCTAGCTCTGTATTTTGGGGAAAAACATTATTATTAAAAACTTTAACTCGTCAGTCACGTGAAAATTACACTAAGAGTCACTTTATCACTTTCTTATTACACTAGGAGTCACTTATGGATAGAGGTGCACTTTCAATTTGTGACTTTACATTCTTGTCCTCGTTTTCACTCCTTCCTTATGCGTGACTTGTTTTCACATTTACCCCAAAATTCTTATCTTCTTATTTTCTCAGTCAAAAACCTGACCTAGTAGTTCACCGCCGGAGACCTTGTTCTTCTCTACTGAGACTATTTTCCTCGCCCTAGTTCCCATTTTTTAATCAGTTTTCTTTGCTCATTCTGAATCCCGTCTCACTTTCATATGGGTTCCGTTTTTCTCGTTTGTGGAATGGAATGTATGTGATTCAAAATCCCCCAATTTTAGGTTTCTAATCAATTCGACAGACTCTTGATTTTAATTTTTCTGAAAGGGAATTTCATTCATTGTTGATTTAACTGGCTCAGCTTCATTCATTCGATTTACTCTTTTGTTGTGTTTTTCTGTTTTTTTTAGTCCTCGTTTTTCTCCGCATCTGTAAATTTCACTACTTTTTTTTTATTTTTTCACTTTCCGATTCAAGAACAATTTATAGATTTGTCCTTCTACTTTTGTATGCTATCCCCCAATTTAGATGATTTTAGGGTTCACATAGATTCGACAAACTTTTGCTTTACAATTTCCAGGCTCACCGTCTTTCCTTCAAAGGGATTCTTCGCACCCGCTGTTTTTTATATTGGAATTCCTATTTTTTAGTCAAGATTTTGTCAGCATATGTAAATCTGTGCACATGTCTGTTCATTTTAGTTACTGATTGCAGAACAAAATATAAATTTTCTTTAGTTTAGAATCTATTCGTGGATGCTTTCTTTTGGACAAAAATAAATAGGTGCTGTTAGCTTTTGAATGATTTTCTGTCGTACGCTTCATATGGATGATTTTCTTCTACGACTTATGGTGCTGTTAGCTTTTGGATTTGCTGTTTTAATTTATGAGAATTGTTGCTTTGTGTTAAAGGGGCAATGTTATTGGTCGGTCAACAAGAAAAGAATGAAGAGTCTTTCCATTTTTTCATTTGGTGGCATTTGGTGAGCGTCTCAAGATTGGAAGCTCGGAAGTGAGCAACAAAATCAGTGCTGCTGTGAGCTCGATGAGCTTCAAAGTGAAAGAGCTTTTTCCAAGGTCCAAACCCAACTGATAAGATAGTCGAGTATGCTGCTACTGAGAATCTCGAGGAACCTGACTGGGATATGAATTTGGGGATATGCGACATGATTAATCAGGAGACGATTAACAGCATTGAGTTGATCTGTGGGATAAAGAAGAGGATCATGATGAAGCAGTCTAGAATTCAGTACCTTCCCTTGGTTTTGCTTGAGACTTTTGTTAAGAACTGTGAGAAGGCGTTCTTAGAGGTGGCTGCAGAGAGAGTTCTTGATGAAATGGTTAAGCTGATTGATGATCCAGAAAGAAGATCTTCGTTGATTAACTATTTTTGTACAAGTTTGATGTGGATGGTTTGTTTCACATGGATATTTTTGATGTGGATACATGTTTTGGACGGTTTAGCATCCAACATGGATATTTTCTATATGAAGCTGAATCAAATGTTCAAATGATTGTAAGAATCATCCGCAATTATAGAATCCAACCATCCAAATTAGCTTGGATACATTTCCCTTACAAACCATTTTGCTTTTGGTTATCACTTTTTGTACAAACAGGTTATTGTTTCCTTTTCATTCAAAGTAGGATTTCTATTCCAAGTAGAATTTCTATTCCAAATAGGATTTCTATTTTTGTTAGAATTACTATCAAATTCATCCATATGTGATGGTTTAATTTGGATGGATGGTTTAATTTCATACAAATTCGTCTATATGTGGATGGTTTAATATGGATGGATAGTTTAATTTGGATGATTTGAGCTCATGGACCAAACTCTCGTGGCTTTATCTATATGGATGGATAGTTAATTTGGATGATTTGAGTTCATGGACCAAAACTCTCGTGGCGATTCCCGATTAGGTTTTTTCTCTGACCAAACTCTTGTGGCTCTATCTTTCGAACTGCAGCATCACGAGAAAATCTCTCCGACGATCGGAGACTTGATGGAGCTTCAGAACTTGGAGATTTCCGATAGCGAGCTCTCGGGTTAACCAGAAAATTTTCTCCCAGTTTCGGAAACTTGAAAAATCTGACTTAATTGGACCCTTCCAGAAATTATCCAAAACACCCAACTCGAATTTTCTGTTTGAAAATTAACTTACAAACGTTCAATCAACTTCAAGAACGTTTACGCGCTCAGGAATTAAGATGTGTATTGGATTTACAAATGAACAAAGATTTCGATGTCTCCGACGAACAAAACCGTAAACTTACACCGACCATATACTCAGCCCAGTTAAATTTATCAGAACAAGTAAATGCAAATTTTAACTTACACTCTTATTAAGGATAAAATCGACTTATTACATCACTAGAATTCAAAATAAGTGCACCTCTTTCATAAAGTTACTCTTTGTGTAAAGAAAGTGACAAAAATGACTCTGAATGTAAATCACTCCATCAGTCACCCATATTTTATTTACTACAACTAAACATAATTTAGGGGGAAAAAATCTTAACTTTAATCAAACTAGAAATTTGACCCGTGCTATGCATAGAATTAAAACTATACCAATTTTTAAATTTTATTAATTTAATTTAATTTAACTATAGTATTTCTATTTAATTTAAAAATCTTATTATTATATTAATCTATATATTTGTTTGTATATTAATTTTAATTCTGAAATTTGAAAAAATAAGGATTTTACTTATCGGATTTTATCCACACTATTATATATTCTAAATTTTATAAGTATACTTTGAATACTATTTTGTTGATACATGAACTATCTTTACTTAATCTTTACCCGCTAAAATTGGGCTGTTTTCAAAAGTAGTTCACAATTTGGAGTCAACTTCAAAACTAATACCCTCTTTTTTCCTTCCTTCTTTATCCTCACCATATTTGTGATAATAAAAAAAATGTCATTACTTTCGTCCTTGAAGTCTAACCGTGAAGTCTAATACGAAAATAAAAAGTCCAAAGAAACCTCATCTTCTTTATCTATTCACAAAAATGCCATCACCATCAATTCGTCCGACAACCATTCTCAACCGAAATCAAGCTTTAAATGCATGATTTACTTTTCATACATATATACAAACTCATTATTTCATCTCATAAACTTGTATTCTTCAATTTCTTCTTCATTCTCACCCCAAGAACACATATTTTCATCTTTTCAAACTTTATGTTCTTAGATCTTCACATTTTTGGTGTGGAAGATCATTATAATGGTTGGGTAAGTTTGCTTATGCTCTAAATCGAAGTTCTAGGCCGCCAACGTAGCTTCAGATCACGGCAAGATAAAATTTCGGTAGATCTGAATGAATTTCATATTTTTGCAGGTGCTTAGACTTTATGACGAAGTCTAACAAACTAGTTTTGCAATTGATTTTTCAAAAATTATGGAGAGTAGACTTCACAATGAAGTCTACCCATATTCCTTTGAAAACAAAAAAAATGTCGTAGACTTCATTCTGAAATCTACTCGAAACAGATTAGTTTTGCAACTGACAGAATAAAAACTTTTTACGGAAAGTCTATCCGTGAAGTCTGCTTCGTAAAAAGACTAGTTTTGCAAACTTTCAGTAGTTTGTTTTTTCGTGAAGTCTACCCCTGAACTTTATTAATGCTGTATTAGACCTCAAACACTTCATTTCAAAGTCTAATACTGGGTTATACTTCATTTCGAAGCCTAATTCTTGATAGACTTCTTGGTGAAGTCTAATAATCAACGTTTGTCGGAGTAGACTTCACGATGAAGTCTATTTTCTAAATTCAAAAATTCAATCAATTACAAAACTAATCCCTGTGAAGTCTAATTCCTGTTGTAGACTTCACCGATAGACTTCATTCTCTAGTTAGACATCATTTTTAAGCCGATTCACGATAATGAATTCTATCTGAAAAAGTCAAAACTTGGTCAATTACAAAACTAGTCTTTTCGGTAGACTTCACGTGTAGACTTCTCAAAAAATTCGTCATTTGGAAAATTGTAAAACTAGTCTATTAGACTTCACAGGGAAGTCTACCACTTATACTTCCTCGTGAAGTCTACTATTTAATGTTTTATTTGAAAACTCTTTTTTTGGAAAATATATAACTAATTTTTTAAGATTTTCTTGAACAATTAGTTGAGTTAGTCTGTTTAGTTGCTTGTGTGTTAGTTTTACCTGCTTATTCACTGTATATTTTTTGAAAATGTTTTTCTTGTAAAAATTGAATATTAGACAATATTAGTAGACTCCACAACAATCATATTCTGTTCTAGATACTCATCAATCACAACAAGTTTGAAGCGAGATCACACCCTCCTTCTGTTCGACCCCGACTACAACACAGCTGTGCACTTGCAGCCTACATTGGTGGGATATAAATATTAAAACTTGAAGCTAAACCCACGCCCCATCATTAGACTTCATTAGTAGACTTCATAGTTAGACTTCGTTATGAAGTCCGAAACTCAAAAAAAAAGAGCGGGAAACTATTTATTTTTGGAAGAATTAGCGGGAATCAAAACAAATTTAATCGGTTTGGGAGACTTTCTGCGTGGATTTCGTGATAAAGTCTGTTTAACCGAACTTAACCAAAATTTTGTTTCATTAAACCAAAATTTTTTTCCAACTAACCGGAAATTTTACCTTAGCATATAAAAAAATAACCCTAATTTTATAGAAACAAATATGTATCTTGCGGCGCTTTTCTCTCTCTTGGATCTCCTTGAACCTCGGCCACTTCTTCTCGACTAAGCAAAGCCACTCGCCGATTCTTCTTCTCGCCTGAGCTAATGGCGACTCTCTCTCTCTCTCTCTCTGCTCCAATGGATCTTCGCCGCTTCCATTGGAGTTAGTTGATAAATAACTTTCGGTTACACTAAACCATTGGTTAAGNATTCGTTTCTCCATTTTCATCTTCTTCTTCGTTTATCCGTTATCTCTATTATGGTATCAGAGCTTCAAGCCTGAAAGCTTGAATATATCCTCTGTTTTCCTTCTTTTCTGCTTTCTTTGACCTCGATTTGATCGGCGATTCTCCTTATCTTATCCTTTCTTTGTTCTATGAAAGTTTTCTGGTTATTCCACTGGAAATCGCTAATTTCATATATCTATCTTCGTTTTTGAGCTCGTTTTGCTGTTGTAATGGTGATCGGTCGTAAGGTAACGCGTTGCACCAATAGGACATCCTCTTCAGCTCGGAAATCTTCAGCTCGCGGTGCTCGCGACTCATCTCCGGATTCCGCTTCTCCGTTGACTTTTACCATTTCGCCGGACAGTGTTCATTCGCCGTATTATCTCACAAGCGGCGATAATCCTGGACATTCGATCATCTCTGAGGTACTTGATGGATCCAATTATGATAACTGCCGTATTGCGATGAATATAGCTCTTGATGCTAAGAACAAGCTTGCTTTTATCGACGGATCTCTTGTTAGACCTAGTGAATTGGATCAATTATTCAGGATATGGTCTAGGTGTAATTCGATGGTGAAGTCTTGGATTCTCAACTCAGTTTCTAAGGAAATCTACAAAAGTATTTTACGATTCAATGATGCTTCTGAAATCTGGAAAGATATGTTGACTCGTTTTCACATCACAAGCTTGCCGAGATCTTATCAATTGTCTTAGCAAATATGGTCACTCAACCAGGGATCCATGGATCTCTCAACCTATTATACGAAGTTGAAGACACTCTGGGATGAATTGGATGGCACGAGTTGTGAGAAAACTTGTCACTCATGCGATTGCTGCAAATCTATGGAGATAAAGTCGGATCATACTAAGGTGACTAAATTTTTGGCTGGTTTGAATGAATCTTATGCTGTCATTCGCAGTCAAATTATAATGAAGAAGAATGTGCCTACATTGTCTGAGATCTACAATCTCTTGGATCAAGATCACAGTCAACGTATTATTCTTCCTGTTCAGAATGCTACCGCCTTTCACGTAGCAATCCCTGATACAACTCCGGCTTCGGTTAATGCAGCTCAAACAACTTATCCATCTCAGAAGCAGAATCGTCCTATTTGCAGTCATTGTGGTTATACTGACCACACGGTTGAAACATGCTTTAAAATTCATGGTTATCCACCTAATTTCAAGCACAAGAATCCGAAGGCTGCACCTGAGAAACAGTCTTATCCCTCCAAACCGCCTCAACCTTCTCGTCCTGTTGTTGCATAAGTCGATGTTCCTTCTGCTGACACAAATGTTCCTGAAAAGTTAAACCAGTTATCCAGAGATCAGACTCAGGGGGTTATCGACTACTTCAATGCTCAACTTCAGCCTTCCATCAATCAGTTATCCGATGATGCACCCGTCTCTGGAGGACTCATTACTGCACTTCCTGGTATGGCTTCTCTTCTTCTACGTTACACTTTGTGGGAGTATTGCGAGCCACAGGAAATGTTTTGGGTTCTGATTCTTGGATAATTGATAGTGGAGCAACGCACCATGTTTGTCATGATAAGCGTTTGTTTGAGATACTTTCTGATGCAGCTCATTCCTCTGTTACTTTACCAACTGGTTCAGGCGTTCAAATCGCAGGCATTGGCAGCATAAAATTGTCTGAACATCTGGTTTTGAACAATGTGTTATATATCCCTGATTTTCGACTGAATCTTCTGAGTATCAGTCAACTGACTAAGGATTTGGGGTATCGAGTTTACTTTGACAATATTTCTTGTGTGATACAGAATCCTATCAGGGGATTGATGATTGGTCAGGGTGAAGAAATTGCAAATCTCTATGTCTTGGATGTTGGATCTGTTTTGAAGACATCTTCTCAATCGTCTACTTTTCTTTCAAATGCCGTTATTGATTCTACTTTGTCGCATAATAGACTTGGTCATCCCTCTGATTTTAAGACGGATTTTGTTACTGATGTACTTGGAATCAAAAATAGAAATAAAAACCGTTTACCGTGTGCAATTTGTACTTTGGCTAAACGGAAGCATCTGACATTTGATTCCAAGAACAACATGTGTGCTAATGCTTTTGATCTTCTTCATATAGATCTATGGGGTCCTTTCTGAGTGCCCACTGTCGAAGGTTATAAGCATTTCCTCACAATTGTTGATGATCATACTCGAGTAACATGGGTTTACTTATTGAGTCGTTCGGACAATGCCCCGGAATTGAAGTTTGTTGACTTGTTCAAGGCAAAGGGAATCACTGCTTACCATTCGTTCCCGGAGACACCAGAACAAAACTCAGTAGTTGAGAGGAAGCATCAGCACATTCTCAATGTTGCTCGATCACACATGTTTCAAGCAAAGGTCCCTTTGGAACATGGGGTGATTGTGTGTTAACGGCAGTCTTTCTGATCAATCGTCTACCTACACCTTTGCTCAAGAATAAGACACTGTTTGCTCTCTTGGAAAGAAAACAGATTACAGAGGTCTTCGTGTTTTTTGGTTGCCTTGCTTTGTGCTCAACATCTTCTAAAGGCAGGAACAAGTTTCAGCCACGAGCACGTCCCTGCGTCTTTCTGGGCTATCCGGCTGGTTATAAGGGCTACAAATTGTTGGATTTGGAAACCAATAAGGTCCATATGTCCAAACACATTGTCTTCCATGAAGAAATATTTCCCTATGCTAACCAACAGAATGAATGCTTTCCTGATATCTTTTCTCACATGCCTGATTCTTCTTCATCTTCTAGTCCTACTACTTCAGACAGTACCATTCCTGCAGTCGCGACTGATGTTGCTCATGTGGCTGAGAATATTACTCCTGAAGCAGCTAGTTCTATGTAGGAATCAGTGCATCGTGTTGAACAAGATAAGGCGAAGAGATCTTCAAAGACCCTGACATATTTGGATGATTATTACTGTAATATACAGAAATCTGAAATCCCATATCCTCTCGCCAATTATCTCTCTTATGCCGAGCTCTCTGAAGACTACAAAGCTTACATTTGCTCGGTGAATATTCATGCAGAACCGATCTCTTTTGCTCAGGCCAAGAAGTTTGAAGAATGGCTTGCTGCAATGAATGAAGAATTAATCGTTTTGGAAAAGTCTGGTACTTGGGAGATTTGCACTCTCCCTGATGATAAACACGCCATTGGATTTCGTTGGGTGTATAAAACGAAACTCAATGCAGATGGCAGTCTTGAAAGGTACAAAGCTCGTTTAGTCGCAAAAGGGTATACTCAGAGAGAAGGTGTTGATTTCGTTGATACTTTCTCACCTGTTGCAAAAATGACTACGGTGAAGACTCTCCTTGCAGTTGCTGCAGCAAAAGGATGGAGCCTCACTCAGCTTGACATTTCGAATGCATTTCTGAATGGTGATCTCGATGAGGAGATCTACATGACTCTTCCTCCTGGTTATACAGCTCAGAATGGTGACACTCTCCCTCCTAATGTCGTTCGTCGTTTAAAGAAGTCGTTGTATGGTTTGAAGCAGGCTTCTCGACAGTGGTTTATCAAATTTAGCTCTGTTCTTCTGCGTTTGGGGTTCAAAAAGTCTCAGGCAGATCGCACTGTTTTTGTGAAGAATGGTGGTGGAGTTTACATTGCAGTTTTGGTTTATGTTGACGACATAATCATTACAAGCAATTCAGACCCTGCAGTAGATCAATTTAAAGGTGCCTTGAAGGACGCCTTTCGGTTAAGATATTTGGGTCCTTTACGGTACTTTCTTGGCCTTGAGATTGCTCGCTCTACGAAGGGAATATCTGTTTGTCAACGAAAATACACTTTAGAATTGCTGGAAGAGGCTGGTTTCACAAATTGCAAGCCTTCTGGCATTCCAATGGAACCAAGTATTAAGCTGATGCAGGACTCAGCGGAACCAGTAATTGAAGATATTAGATTATATCGCAAATTGGTTGGTAAGATGATGTATTTAATCACCCGTCCAGACATCACTTACGCCGTCAACAAGTTGTGCCAATTTGCTTCAGCGCCGAAGACTTCTCATCTTCAGGCTGCTTACAAGGTCCTGCGTTACTTGAAGGGAACAATCGGCCTTGGTCTCTTCTATTCTGCTGATTCTAATCTGGTACTTACTGGATTCACTGATGCTGATTGGTTGTCCTGTCTAGATTCTCGCCGTTCTATCTCTGGATATTGTATGTTTCTTGGAAATTCCCTCATCTCATGGAAATCCAAGAAACAGCAAGTTGTCTCGAATTCTTCGGCTGAATCTGAGTACAGAGCAATGGAGTTTGCCTCTCAGGAGGTTGTGTGATTACGCACTATGGTAGCAGAATTTTTAGCTCCTCAATCCAAGCTTGTTCCTCTGTTTTGTGATTTAACGGCTGCTATTCATATTGCCAGCAATCCCATCTTTCACGAGCGCACCAAACATATTGAAGGAGATTGTCATCAGGTTTGTGACCGCATCTCTGCTGGATTCATCAAAACTATCCATGTGCGTACTGGACAGCAGCTAGCGGATATATTCACGAACCTTTATTTCCCGCACAGTTCAATGCTTTGTTGTCCAAGATGGCCCTTAAATCCATATACTTGCCATCTTGAGGGGAGGTATTGGAGTTAGTTGATAAATAACTTTCGGTTACACTAAACCATTGGTTAAG
>OVBJ01001173.1:15973-32597 GCA_900406535.1 Noccaea bulbosa
ATTCGTTTCTCCATTTTCATCTTCTTCTTCGTTTATCCGTTATCTCTATTAGCTTCTTCTCGCCTGAGCAAGTCAGTCGCCGTTAACCTTTGCCGCCTCTCCCTCGCCATTAACCACCGCCTCCTATCCCTTCTCCTTCTCCTTACGAACGAAAGCTTCATCCTTTCACCGCCGCTTCTTCTCGCATGAGCAAGTCAGTCGCCGTTTGTTTACTATTATCACCGGTAAACCATCATTTTTCTCTCCATAAAAGATCTGGGTGCAGATCCGAACCACATAATAACATGTTAGGTTTGTTTCCACGCAGGTTGGCTTCGAATCCGTTGGTTGAGGTGTTTCAAGGAGTAAGAGGAGAAGAAGATACAAATATGCAAAAGGCTGATTCGTTTTTGGCACATAAAAAAGGCCTCCAATTGTGAAGAAGCGTGAACAGAAGCTGGAGCCAATGGAAATGGTGGAGGAGGCTAGGGAGAAGACCGAGAAGAAGGGGGAAGAACAGAAAATGTAACATCCGTGAACCAGAAAGTTGTTTTAAAAGTGGTATCGGGCGACATTAGAGATTCGGGAGTAGATTACATATGCTCTTTGAGGTGTGAATTAAGGATTGATTGTACATGTTCTTGTTTGATTGTTGTACAGTCGGTCTAAGGTTCAATCATTTCGAAGAAAGTATGTTAAAAAGCTCCTGAATAGCTAGTGTCGATCGACACCAAAGGTGTGTGTCGATCGACACCGGTTATCGGATTCGATTCCGGTTTAAGTCGATCGAATTGATTTTGTTGGTTTGGTCGAGTGGTGTCGACCGACACTAAGGAAGGGTGTCGATCGACACCGGTTATTGCGAAATCGACCGGTTTGATTTAAGTTGGCTGGTTTTGTCCGGTTTAGGGTTGGAAGCCCTAGGTTTCGCTTTAAAAGCTCGTGGCCGCGCAGAAAAGCCAATTTTTCGATAAAACAAGTTTCAGAGAGAGGCAGAGGTGATTTTGGGCGATTTTGGGGAGTTTTCGAGATTACTGTTCATCGCGCACTGTTCATCGCCGGAGTTATTGTTCATCGCCGGAGTTACTGTTTATCGAGATTACTGTTCATCGTTTTCTCCTTTCCTTCTTTCTAATCCTTTTTCGAGGTGAGTGCGTGACTGTAGGTCCGTGAATCACTAGAGATTTCGTGGTGTTTGAGTTTATTATGTTGTTTTTGAGTTGTTCTTGGTGAAAATCGTGTTTTAATTGTATTGGGGCGTTGAAAACCCTTTGATTATGTGTTTGTGGAAATTTATGTGCTTTTTCGTTGAAGTTGGTGTTGAGGCGTCGGGGCGGTGTCGATCGACACCATTGAGGGTGTTGAACGACACCGATGTGCCTAGCGTCGATCGACAGTCTTGGTAGTGTTGGTCGACGGGGTGTCGATCGACACAGGTTTCGTGGAGAGTCTGGTCGTTTTATTGATCATTGCTGCTGTTGTTTATTGTTATTTATTGTTGTTGTTGATTGATGTACTGTCTAGTGATTGACGTACATGGCCTGTAGGCAGGATGATCCACTCACTAAGTATTTATGATAATACTTACGCATCTCTATTCCAATGTGATGCAGGTAACATGAATGTTCAACCGCGGAATGAGGCCGAGAGAGGATGAGGATGTTAGGATGGTTTAATGTTTTAAGTTATTGTTTTGCAAACCTGGTGTTTAGGTTGCTAGAGTTTATTCTTTATTGGTTATTGGTTAATTGTTGAACTGGTTATTTGGTTTATTAATTATTGATTTTTTTTTTAGAACTTCCGCAATTGATAATTAATATTTAAAAAATCTCTTCCTGTTTTCGTAGTGGTAACTGTTTTCTTCTTCCTCTGTGTTCATATCTCTAGTTTGTAAGATAATTTCTTGCTTGTGACATGATTTTGTAAGAGAAACTTGGATCTTTCTTATTGTCAAAAGTAACCAAAGTCAGATTGTGATGTTTCAATGGTTTCAAGGAGCTGAAAAGGTTGCAGATGCTCCAAAGCAAAACCGTTCAATTGCAACTATTGACATGGTGAGAATTAACTTTTTAACTGAGCATGTAGGTGTGCAAGCTTCTGTCTTAGTAAATGAGTTTCTACTGAGAGAATAAGATTTACAATTCATCTATGGTTTTTGGTTCCTTGAAATTTGTTATTACAAAATGTTAATTTGGCAGCTCATGGAGGTATTAAAATTATGTCTTGTGCTGTTTTGTGCAGATTGATGGCGATTGCAGAGGAGACCTTGGCAGAGTTCCTTTCAAAGGCTAAAGGAACTGCTGTTGATTGGGTCCAGATGCCTGGGATGAAGGTAATATTTATGTGTGTGAGTCTTGGTTTGTTACTGATGGTGTGACTTGAGTATCGAGGGGTGAATGAATCATTCTTGTGTCTTTTCAGCCTGGTCCGGATTCGGTTGAGAACTTTGATAGGGTATTATTACTCACTCAGTCCTGCTTGGTGAAATTTCTATACTTGATTATTGAATTGGCCATGTTCTCTCTGTTTCTCGTTGCTTTCAGAAAGAACTTGCACAACTTACATGTGATTGTGAACAACACATTGCACAACTTCAAAGTTATATGTTCAGCCAGGAGCAGCTTATGGTTCGTGCAAAAATGTTATATGGAGAAAATGGAAGCAGTTGCTGATGACAATGCGAGAGAAGCTGGATATTATATGTTGAAAATGTTTGTTATAATTTTTGCAACATTTAGATTGTACCAGTAGTTTTTAGTTACAGAAAATTATTGTACTCAAAACCAAACTTTTCCTCTGTATTATTGTTATTTTGGATATTGATTTTATTTTCAAACAACATATCTTATATCAAACTCAAATTAGACTAATCATGAGTAGATTTCTTGTATAGACTTCACATAATTTAAAAAAAAATACAAATTCAAGTTGGTTTAACAAGCAATCTATATTATTGCACTTTCTATATTTCAGAAGGTATTTGACTTGGTTTAACAAGCAATCTATATTGTTATTGCACTTGGTATATTTCAGAAGTTGACTTCATCCTTCCCTTTGAACTTGTCTGTCGTTTGTGACAAACATGGGTGGAGAATCAATACGCATTTGCTGAGTGAATGCTTCTGGTAATGGATATGATAATTCCACACGGTGTCCGATCTTGATCACCGAATAATCGTCTAAAGCCATTTGAATAAGCTCATCATGTGTACAACCGTCCCTCAGCGAGAACATTTTACCTTCTTTCCAATAATCAACCTCAAAATGTCAAGACAAATTGTCCTTTCTCACCCATTGTCCATAAACAGATGCAATGTAAACCATTTTCTGCAAGAAAATGAAAACCAACCACATTAGACTTCTGTGATAAATGAGGTTGAAAACAAATAAAAGAAAGAGTTAGACAAAGGATAATCTTTGAAAACAAGTAATGAAGTGATGATTGCATTGGTATTTCATTATAAACTGTTCTTGAACTCAAATCACTAAGGTATGGTTTTCCCACTTTCGTGGCTCCAACCACTATGTTTAATCAACCCAATAGACTCAACTTTCGATAGTTATTGTAAGTTGTAAACAAGGATTACAAGGTTCAAGATTCAATTGTTCACAATGGTCCACAACTCAACTTTCGATGGTTGTGACCCATTGCTCACCAAATACTAGTTCCGACAATATAGCAAGCTTTTGGAGAGTATATTGACCCAAGATCCGATGCTAGATGATCAGAAAAGCATACAGCATTAAACTCAAGTAAAGGTGAAGATCAGTTCATGAATAAAAGTCCCAATTGCAACCGCCAATCACATCATACAAGTTTCATTGATTTCCCTCACCTAACAAATGAATCTACTCGGACATGGTGAAATCAAACAAGCAAGCAATGATTGAAAGCATTATGCAAGTATTAAAAAGAGATAAGGGATAGAAGAAGCTTCTCTGTTGAAGAATAAGTCGAAATCCCTTGATAACTTCTTAGATCCAGAGTATAAAAGAAAAGGAAAAGATGAAAAGAACAAGAACAAGATTTTATGTGAGCAAGTGCAAGACTTGAGCGGCGCCTCCTTCTCCTCCTCCTAGATGGCGAGCTTCTAGGTCTTCTCTCTCTCTCTGACATCCACTCTCCTCTTGCACGAGACTCTCCTTTTCGCAGAGGCTAAAAATATGTATATATAGGCTTGGAGTCGCCTAGGATAATGAAGTGCCAGAAAAGGAAACTTCCCGGTGAGCTGGACTCAATCTTTTGCGACGTGTATGAGCCGAAATAAGGACAAGTAAAGCACCAAAAGAAAGCTGGGATTGTGTTAAGTTGAGCCATGGTCCATCCCGCGGAAGTCTGGACGTTGGACTACACTTATTCTCCATGGGCTTCATTTCCTCACCAGACGGACATGTTTTGGTAGAAAACACTCTTAGACCGCATGTCTGCTCCAAATGGCTCCATTCTACTTCAACATAATGCCTAACTCATATATCTATCCAGAAAGACCAAGATCATGATTTTTGGACGCCGGTAAGGCCTTCAACCGCCGCCATCTTTCGGATGCTCTGGTTCTGTCCGAATGCGAGAATTGAACACTTGGAGTTTTGTTGAAGCTCTTGACCTGGAAACTTGCATGGATCATGGTTTGAGAATCTTTTGATCCTTTTTGAATCCTTTTTGATGTTTTAACAGGTTAAAACTCCAAAACCAACATATACAAGAAAACTACTTCTAAAGACATAAAACCTTATTGAAAACACTTAAAAACATAAGAAAATATTAAGTGAAAACATGTAAATTATGGATATATCATCTAACTTACCCTAAACTCTAAACCAAATTTTGAAGTAAAAAGTTATAAACAACATTAGTTATGTTTATATAATCACAATTATCATTATAAAGTACGAATTCATGATCTCTAAATCGTTAAACGAACCGCAAACATTTTTTATGTCAAAATTATCTAAACCCTAACAATGATAATCATAAACCCTATATATTAAACCTCAAACACTAAACTTGGTGATTGGTTTATTCATGAAACTTATAAATTGATTTATTTTCATGAAATTTTATTTTACATAGATAAGACTTGTGTTTATTTAAATTATCCATACATTTTTTATTCAAAATTATTTTTTATCGATTTTAAACTTTAAATTTAAGATCTTGTTATTTGGCAAACTTCATTAGTAGACTTCACACAATTTTTTGTTTTTTTGTTTTACATAATTTGTCTTACTTGATTTAAATTGATCAATTTATATGCAAATCTATTTTACATGGATAATATTTGTATTTGTTAAAAGTATGTGTAAATACCTTGATCAACATATTTTTAATATATTTTGAACTTTAAATTTAAGATTTTCCTATATAGTAAACTGTTTGAGTATACTTCATGCAGTTTATAGATTACAAACATAATTTCTCTTACTTGAGTTAAATGGATTCATTTTTATGCAATTTTATTTTTCTTGGATGCCAAATGTTCTAATCTTATTTATGTATAATTTTTTTTCATCAAAACAATTTCCTATAATTTTCTAACTTAAATTTGAGTTGTAATTACGAATTAGACTTTATGATGAAGTCTAATACGCCGTAGACTTTATGAATAAACTTTAAATAGGGTAAAACAGACATTGCAGCTAACGTTTTTTTTGTTCATAAGGGCCTAGTTTGTAATTCTACATGCCCAGAATACTAGTTTTGCTCACAATTCAATATAGGGTCTATTTTTGCACTTCAAATCAAATTGTGAACTATATTTGGCAATTCCCCCGCTAAAATTTTATCATTTATAGGTAATATTTTCACATATTTTTATATATAAGCAAATGAACAAAATTTTATACACAACTTTGTAAATAGATTTAATGAATATTTAGTCATTATTATTTTTCTTTGAATCTTCGAACACTAATTTTTTTTTTAACTGTGAATTGTTAATTAAACATAAGAATGTGAAGAGGTACATTGAATGTAAAAACTGAAAAGTCTTCAAATAGTTGAAATTTTTTTATTTTCTAAATATCATGTATCGCTTTCTCATCAACTTAAACTGCTGATATGTCAAGATGTAGGAGAAGTATAACAGTCCGGCCCACCGGCCCACTGCCGGTCCGGCACTGTTAAGGCTACAGCCCAATACCCCCAACCCTTCTTGTGTATAATGCCACAGCAACTTATACCGACCTAGGTTGTTGGTGAGACTCGAACCTGAGACCTCACCCTTTAAGTAGCCTTCCCTCATGGAAGCTACCACCAAACTCCTCAGGTGTATAATGCCATAGCAACTTATATCAACCTAGGTTGTTGGTGAATCTCGAACCTGAGACCTCACCCTTTAAGTAGTCTTCCCCCATAGAAGCTACCACCAATTGATCTGCATGAGGGAAGGCTACTTAAAGGGTGAGGTCTGAGGTTCGAGACTCACCAACAACCTAAATTGGTATAAGTTGTTGTGGCCTTATACATCAGAGGGGTTGGGGTGTATTGGGCTGCAGCCCTAACACTGCCGGATGGTACTGCGGGGAGCCCATGTGTGGTGAGCCCGGACTGTTACAAAAAAGTGCACTTTTCTGTAACATTTTGGCCCACCGCCGGCCCGGCACTGCTAAGGCTGCAGCTCAATACACTCCAACCCCTCTGGTGTATAATGCCACAGCAATTTATACCAATCTAGGTTGTTGGTGAGTCTCGAACCTGAGACCTCACCCTTTAAGTAGCCTTCCCTCCAGGAAGCTACCACCAATTGACTCACCAATTAAAGGGTGAGATCTCAGGTTTGAGACTCACCAACAACCTAGGTTGGTATAAGTTGATGTGGCATTATATACCAGAGGGGTTAGGGTGTATTGGGCTGCAGGTTTAGCAGTTTCAGGTCGGCGGTGGGCCGGACTGTTACAAGAAGTATATTCTCTTATTATAGTATAGATTATTATTTATAGACTTCTTAAAGAAGGCAAAATGAATATAAAAATAGAAAGGTGGAATAAAGAAAAAACCAAAACCGAAGCTAATACAAAAGTTAAAAGCAAATAAACGAAGTCAAAAATAGACATAGAAAAGGCAAAAGCAATTTTCTAGAGATCTATATATGTATGTTCAAATATCAATTAGTTTGTAAGTGAAAGTTGTGTTGGAATGGACTAACATAAATTACGGCATAGACAATGTGTTTAAAGGTAAATTTTATTTATAAACTCTTTCAGTTTTTTTTTTTATTACCTTTGTTATATTTTGAACATTTTCCTTGAAAATTATAAGAATCAAGGGAAACGGTCAGATCAAAATTATAAAATGAAGAACATATCTATGAATATTGTAATACAAATGGTTTCTACCCCCAAATTACAGTTGTATATTTTTAAGATAGCTGTTTTAGTTATAATTAATTACAGTGCCCACTCCGACGCATTGTGGACAATAGTAATTAATTTGAATAATTTTTTGTTAAAAAAAAATCAAATTAATTACTGTTGTTCATGATGCGTCGGAGTGGGCATTGTAATTAATTATAATTAAAACGGTTATGTTAAAAATATACCACTGTAATTTGGGGTTAGAAACCATTTGTATTACAATATTCATAGATATGTTCTTCATTTGAATTCTACATGTTTAGCATTTTTATTGGTTAAGAAATCAAATTTTGAAAGTACATATACGTATTCGTCGTCCATTCCACTTTCTTTAACATATTTATTGTCTGCTACTGTCGGAAAGTATCCGCTTAACATGGTAAAGCCTTTAGCATCTTCTTTGGTCTGTAACTATGTATCTATTAAATTAAGCCATATGTTTTAAAATTGTAAATACATTCATGATTTAACTCTTTTGCCTCAAAATATATGTAGAAGAAGACTTGGATCTTAAATTTCTCAGTGTTCATTCTCCAAATCTTCACATCTTCGGAAGCATTAGATGTTACTCAATACGGAGCGATTGGAGATGGAGTTACAGACAATTCTCAGGTAAAAGACAGATTTTATTCGTAGTTGTAATGTAAGTCAATTCTTTGTTCATTAAACATCCAAAAAGTTCCTAAAATGTTTGTATTTTTATACTTTTCTTGGAAGGCATTCTTGAAAGCTTGGGAAGTTATCTGTAGCGGGGCAGGGGATGGGCAGCTTGTCGTTCCGGCAGGGATGACATTTATGTTACAGCCCTTGAACTTTCAAGGATCTTGCAAATCGAACCCTATTGTTGTTCAGGTACTCTGTTTTCCCTTTTTTTAATTTATTATCTTGAACAATTATGACGAATGTGCTGAAGCAAGCAATTAGTAAATTTAATTGAAGATTTTGGGCAATCTGGTTGCATCGAGTAAAGGAAACTGGAAAGGAGACAAAGATCAATGGATTTTGTTTTCAGACATTGAAGGGCTTGTGGTTGAAGGTGGCGGCGAAATAAATGGCCAGGGTTCGAGCTGGTGGGAACACAAAGGCTCTAGACCAACCGTAAGGATAACGTTAGGGCTTTCTTTTTCAAAACATTTTTCTTTTGTTCTATCAGAAATTAAAATGAGCTTTCTATTTTTTATTTTTTTTTGAGGTTAGGCATTGAAGTTCAAGAGCTGCAATAACCTTAGATTGAGTGGGTTAACGCATGTAGATAGTCCGATGGCTCACATTCATATAAACCAATGCAACGATGTGAGTATCTCAAGACTCCGGATAAATGCGCCCGAATCAAGTCCCAACACCGACGGAATCGACGTGGCCGCTTCATCCAATGTGATAATCCAGGATTGCCTCATCGCCACTGGTAATGAAATTGTCTCCAACTTTTTTTTGGAGATTTGTGTAAATTCCAAATCAGCAGTATAGAAAAAGAGTAATGAATAATTGTAATATCGGGTTGCTGTATGAATGCGATATTTATATGTCAAAATAGACGGTCCCTGGAGGAATGTCACATCCAATAATATCACTCGAAATGTACTGATTATTAATTATCACTATTGGTTCGTTATGCACATGACGTTGTAATTATTGTAGGTGACGACTGCATTGCGATAAACTCGGGGACGTCTAACATCAGAATTTCCGGAATAGATTGCGGACCAGGCCATGGAATAAGGTTCAGCTTTTAAGAAGAATCTACAGAATAATGTTAAATAAAATATTAAAATATTTATATAAAACTTGTATATATATATATATATATATATTTGTATATTGTATATAAACCTTGTGTATTGTAAAATATATAGCATCGGAAGCCTGGGAAAAGATGGAGAGATAGCGTCGGTGGAGAACGTGTGCGTCCAAAACTGTAACTTTAGAGGAACTACCAATGGGGCTCGGATCAAAACCTGGCCGGTACTTTAATTTCGTTTTAGCAATAATGAATATCAATTAGTCATTTTATATTTCCTGTTCTTTGAAATAAAATGTGGTAGTAATTATTATAAACAGGGAGGATCGGGTTACGCAAGAAAGATTACTTTCCATGGGATTACTCTAGATAATGTCGAGAATCCAATCATAATCGATCAGCACTACAACAACGGAGATTCTGATAAAGCCACAGATGATAAGGTACACCTAGTACCGTAACGCTAGATTTTATTAGAACACTAAACAAATTATTAATGTTTTTGATGGAAAATTACTTTTCTTTTTATTATAGTCGTCGGCAGTTGAAGTAAGCAAAGTAGTGTATAGTAATTTCGTGGGGACGTCAAAATCAGAGTACGGCGTTGACTTCCGGTGCAGCGAGTCTGTACCGTGCACAGAGATTTTTATGAGAGACGTGAAAATAGAAACGGCATCATCAGGATCAGGACAAGTAGCACAAGGGCAGTGTTTAAACGTGAGAGGTGGTGTGTCCACACTTGCTGTACCAGGTCTAGAGTGTTTAGCACTTTCCACAAATATGTTGTCATCGGCGGAATTGCCGGAACAAACTTGTATGTTGCCCAATCCAATGCAACCAAATACACTTCCGATGCAAGATCCGTTATGGGTTTATGGAAGCGGAGGAAAACGACTCAGAGTTTACGATTCCTTATTGACTTCATTTGTCTCTTTGGTTCTATATGTTTTACGTTAATTGAAGACTTATATTATGCGAGTACGTGGGGGTGATAAATTGAATCGGAGTTTGTTACAGAGTGGTTCTTTTTTTAGTGTCACCATCTTGATTCTTGATTTTGTATGAGATTGCGGTTTTGTATGTGTTTCAAGCTGATTATTATTAAAACCGGTTTGGCTTGGTTTGGAGTTGGACCACAACAAATTTACCTGAAAAAAAAACAAGTAAGCAAACTTACCCCAAATTTGGCCATATCTTCTTCCGAATCTTTCTCTCGGATTTTACAGTTATGTACAGTGGGGAAGCTTAGATCTTACCGGACATAGAGAATGGACCACGGCTTCAACGACCGGAGTTTAATATACTAAGTCCTGAGCCATGGTTGGCGTGGCTAGTGATGCTCATTTAAGTGGCTAACTTTGTCACATTCGTCGCCACAATGTATGTGAACTGCAGACGAATAGAGTTAAAGCAGGATATTTTCTCAATGAACAGCCAAATTTGTGAATAACTTTCATTCCTTACCATTTGATAAACTTTGCCCTGGAATTTAGACAGATTCACTGTGGAACCAGTCATGTTCATGAAACTTATAGCCATGATTTCTTTGATCTCAATAACTTGATAGTTCTTAAGGGATGCAAAGGTCCTCTTTACAGCTCAGACCATCCACACTTGAAATACTTGTTGATAGAACACGGCTTGAGTGCAGATGTGTAATCAGAGTTTTCGCATGTAGAACAAGAGTAGAGAGATCAAGAAAAGAAACCAAACCAAACAATCACATGTGAAAGAAATAGGTTTAGAGGTATTGTAAACAGAGTTATTTAGAAAATCTGGTTCTCATTAGTTGAGATCTCCACTGAGCTTGGAACATAAGAGAAGGCGTGCGGGAAAACATCTCTGCCTCTTGTAACTTTTCGGAAATCAACATCTCTGAAGTAACCATTTTCTCCAATGAAGTAAACTGTGTTGAAATTGGTTTCTGGATAATTATGATCTTCATCAAAAACAATCACGGCTCTCTTCTCCTCGTCAGTGATGAAGCTCCCACCACTAAAGAACTGAAACCATGTGAGTGGTGACATATCCACCGACAAGAACTTGCTCCAGGACGCCCCATTGGGCTCAATCTTGGTCGTAACCCAAACATCCATCTCATATGTATCCAAGTTCTGAAACAAGACGGCAAGCTGCTCTTCTCTAACAGTAGATAGAGTCACGGCATCTTCATAATAAGACTCAAACGGCAGAGGCAGACGCGGAACAAATATCTATGTCGTAAAATCAAAACAGAGTAAGAAACCAGGGACGTTTCCTCCAGCTTCCTTATCTTGCGCAAACCAGTAGGCGTTTCCCTTCAAAGACAAGGCATAGTTATCGTACTCCAAATCTACATTCCAGTCTGGAGTGACATCATCAAGAACCCTCCATGGATTAGAATTCGTGAGGATGAGAAAATCTCAGGATTTTTTGTGTGCTCTTGTCGTATCCGAGAGCATGAGCATACCAAAACTTACTGTGGTCAACGGATTTGGGTTCGACAGAGATCCACCGAGTTTGACCCGAATAAGGGTTCCAAAGCACGAGCTTAGTGTAGTCTTCCGTCACGCATAGCAATAAACCCTCGCAGTGATAAACTTGAGTGGCATCTATCTGTTTCTCCGAATCGGTTAGGGTAATAAGATTACCTCTAGGAGTTATAGATGGATCAGATTGACGCTCATCAAATGAAGACTAGAATTATTCAATACGATCGCTAAAATCTCCCCTTCCCTTGCTGCTGCTGCTAAGTGAGCAAGGTGATTCTTTGTAAAGCTCCAATCTTTGGATATAGAGTTCCACAGTTTGCAAGTAGATCGGAATTTTCTCCGAGATGTTGCCGGAATCCTGGAGAGAATCTCCTCCACTAAATCCCTTGAAATATTGGACATCTTCACCATTGATCCAACTTTTTCAAAAAGTCACCTCTTTAATTTTCATTTTAATGCGAGCCAGGAAAACTATAGCATACGGCATCGTTCTATTAAGAGTAATTTTTTTTTTTTTTTTTGGGTGCATATGTGAAAAGAGTAATTGTTTTGTTAGGTTTGTTGATTAATTTGTTTTTGTGTGACAAATAGTTTAGTAAATATGTCCTACAGTTGGATTTGATTCGACAGGTTGGTTAGTTTCGGAGGTATCAAATGCACTCAAGAAACAAATCTTTCATCCAATTCATAAAACTTTAAAACTCCATGTTCACCCAATTTTTTTTCCAAATCTTTGACCTTTTGGATTTGTTCAGGCCTATAATCATGCAACAGTGTATAGAAATAACATAACCAGTATCATAATCTCCAAAAGGCTTCTTATCACGTGAATTCTAAATAACCGTAACACGATCTTGGGCTTTTTGGCCTTTTTTTAGTTGTTTGAGAGGATCATGGAGTTAACATGATCTTGGGCTTTTTGGACGTTTATGGTAAGATTGGTTGGTGTCATCTTGGTTGGTGTCTAACATCTTCTAATTTTTCTCATTGCAATATAATTCTAGATAAAAGAAAAAAAGAGTTATGCACATCTTAGTATCCACTTTTTTTTTCGAAAATTTGTTTAAAAATTTGTCATGATTAAAATTGTTAAAATAATTCACATTAAGCATGAATTTTCTTATATTTTGTTTTTCTTTTTAAAAATAAATACACGAAAAAATTCATAATTTTTTTAATCTTAGTGTGGGTGCTCGGTATCCAAGAAAATACCGGTTATTTCCAAGTTAAAAATGTGTGGACGCTGCCTACCGACGAGGTGATTTAAATCAGATTGTTTTTTTTCCGTCATCTTTTTTTTTTTTTTTTTTTTTTTTTTTTTTTTTTTTTTTCCCCTTTTTTTTTNCATTATGTAGTTTCCATCATGAAGAGTTTAGCTTAAAAACGAGTTGAGTTTCATATAATCTTGGTGAATGACTCCTAATGCTCGATGAACAATATTGTGTGAACCGATATTAATATCACTAGGGGTTATCCCACACGTATATTTTAATTTTTTTGGTTATGAAAAACGCCAATTAATATTATTATTATTATTTAATATTTGACGTTAATTATAAAAAGTAAGAGTGCATGTAAATATTTTGATAGTTTTAGAGGTAATTCAAATAAGATACTCTTTGTGAAAAAAAGTAAAAATCTAAATTTTTTAGCTTTCAAAATTTTTATTATGTATCTAAACTATGTAGTATATGTCTTTTACGCAATGTAGATAGGAAATAAAGAGCAATATATACATGTTAAAAGTAGAAAGTTGGTAAATTGATCAGTGAGAGATAACATTTGGTCAGTGCAGTTTTATAAAATGTATAAAACTATAACTATAAGATCAGATATTGGAATTTTAGAAGACATGCCAAAAAATTAACGTTTACATATGCACAAAAGAGTTTTAGTTAGAATTAATTAAAGAAACGAAGATGTTGTCTAACTAAAAATTTTGATTTCTCCACTTCTATTCATTCGGTAATGTATCATCAAACATTAAAAATAAAATACGAAGCAAAAGGAGAATTAGATGTTCAAGTGTTGTTGAAAGAATGCTGCTTGTCCATCCTACCCAGAAAAAAGGCGCACAATTGTATATCAGCAACATTTCACTTTTATTCTTTCTCATTTTTTTCTCTAAGCATTTTCGTAGTTTATGAACAATATCTCTATACAGGATGTGTTCGTAGATTATGGTTCTTGTAATTTTTTCTCCTATTTAGTATTTAGTATTTAGTATTTTGGTGTTTAGTAATCGTATTTGCTTTACTGCTTGAATTTGATTGATTAATTGTTTTTTTTTCTTTTTTAACATAAATTCATAAGACTCCCAAAATTATATTTTGTTTTAAGTTTGAATGCTAAATTTTTTGGTATTTTAATGTGTTTTATAGCGGAATGATACATACAAATATTAAACAGTGGAATTAATAAAAAGAGTTACTGCTTTCGTTTTTATAGACAACATGCTGATTTCTGTGAGGTAGAGCCATGACAGTACCATTTAAGTTAGTATGATTCTCGTGAGCAGTTCAGAAAAGTCTTATCATTCGATCATATTGACATTTCCTTTAAACATGGTTCTACATTTGGATTAATATATAAAACATGAGGAAGAGGATCAAGATTTTTTATTTGAAATTTTGATGCTCTTGAAACAGCTTGTATTAGTTTTAGCCTTAAAACTTTAAACAACCCTTTACATGAAAGTGGAAAAAAAACGAACACATAGCAAATATAAGGCCTGTAAAACTGTTAGAAAACTTTTACTTTTAAATTAATAATATATTATTCTTAAAATATTCTTAGAGCATGCACAATGCAAAGTGCTTATGAGGGTGCTTATGATATATTTTATTGTTAAACTTATTTTAAGCACCTATGTTAAGCATTTTTGTTTTCTTGGCTGCAATGGGAGAATTTTATTAGAGATTCTAAAAAAAAAAAAAAAAAAAAATTTTTAAATTTTTATTTTTTTTTTTAAAAATTNACAATTCATAGACATATACAATAAAGAGTAGACAAATGCGAAAAAATCAGTTTAAACCAAAAAAAAAAAAAAAAAAACCAAGCTATGACAAATGATATGTTTATGCAAAATTCTAAAAGTTTGTGAAAAATGGCATCATACCATCATACCAGCAACAGCAATGTTGATGCTCTTGTTATACACAAAACTGTTACCATCTCTGCAAGACGAGTTTACAATAGGATGTTTTGCTAGTTCAAGTGCAGTTGCCTTTTGCTAATAGTGTCGTCATTGTTACTTCTTTCGACTTAATCTGAACCAAACCAGAAAAAAAAAAAATACAAGTATTAACCAACTCAATATACACTTGCAAGTTGTGGAGCCAATATATGCTTCTAATGTCATATCACAAGACACTATCTTTGTATACTAATGACAGCTTCAACTATCTTTCATAGTATCATCCTCTGATTATAATTATCATTCAATCTTATATGCAACGGAAACATTACTACATGTTTACAAACAGAGACACCAAAAATCATTGAAAAAGTTTCCTTAGCAATCAAATTGCGTTGTTACTTAAGCATATAGGTAATAAAATCACATTAAAATCTAACCATTAGCTAGCTTCAATCTTCTTCAACTTTACTAATAATCCCAAAGCTCAAACCTTTACCATTACCATTTCCATTTCCATTAACTAACTACTTTTCTATCTATTTTCAATCAAAATCATTGCAAGCTCCAAATTTTTTATCATCTCCACCAAACTAACTCTAATTTTTCAAAAACTTAACTCACCTTCTTGTAAAGAGCATCAAGAGCATCCGTGTTGATTGTGTATCCGACTCTAAAAGCAGGAACCACAAGACTCTCCACCATGTTCCTGCTCACAGCGCCTTGCATTGTCGTAAACGGAACCATCCCAGCTCTACACCAGTAGCAGCTGTCGCCGGCGCAGCGGTGGTGACCCTGTTTTCACAGCAGCTCCTCCTCCTCGAGAAGAGTATCAGCTACTACTTTCTGAGATTATGCTCTTTTCCTCCCAGCCAATACCTCGAAATAATTATTCAGGAGCCTGCAGGAAATTTTCCGCAACCATGCGTATGGGTACAACAAGAACTTAAACACTATTTTCCAAATATCCTGAAAAACCCACATGCATCCAAAAGTTTCCAAATTTTGAGTTTGAATAGACTTTTTACCAAACCAAAGCACAAAAACCCCATGGAAACTCAACATCCAAATCAAACGAAATTTTAAAAACCCAATCAGCAAGATATAGTAAGTAGTAACGCCATTTTCAGAGCTTGACTGAACTCTAAAACCCTAATTAACAACGACATACAGCCAATTGTGAAGAAAACTTACCAAAAGGAAGAAACAATCGTTGATCAAAATTGGTTGATCTTCATCTATTCTTCGCCGATTCTCTTTCAATAAAATATGGTTACGAACGCCGGACCACCAGAGACATGATTTCAGATAGCGTTCAGGTGCAAAATCGATTCAATTTTAGAACCGCCATCGAATCGCCATGGAATCACATTCGGAGCTCGAAAGAAGAGAGAGAGGAGAAAAAGAAGGAAAAGAGACGGAAATAGAAAAAAGAAATCGCCTTCGTTGCCACGTGGCATATAGTAGTCGACGCTTAAATAGGATAATTTTGATTTATTTAAATCCCAAATTATCCTCAGAATCCCTCTAAGCGTCACATTCTCTTCTCTCACATTAAGAGCATGCACAATGGGAGATGCTTGTAGAGGTGCTTATAAGCTTTTTAATATTAAAATTGTGTTAGCACTTCTGTTAAGAATTTTCTGTTTTTTTCGACTCCAATAGAAGGAGCTTATTTTGAGATGTTTAAGAAAAAAAAATTTAATTTTAATTTTATTAATGAATAAAATATAAAATATATTGCATAAATTAAAAATTGAAATATATTTGACATAGAAACATTTTAAACATAAAATTGGAGAACATAAACATAAATAAAAACTTTTCACATTTAAATTAACATTGAAGAATGGAGTTTTCAAAAACTACACGAGAAGACAACGGACGCCTCTGTGAATGTAAGAGCATCTCCAACCCAGCCCCATATTTCACCTTTATTGTCATTTT
>OVBJ01001174.1:0-32576 GCA_900406535.1 Noccaea bulbosa
TAACTGATTTTTGCATGTTGTGGATTCAATTCAAACTGATTAGAACAAAGTGTCAAAAAAAATCCAGAAATGTTTTTGGAACTTCTCAGGGAAACTGAAGAAGAAGAAGAAGAGTTCAATTCCAAAAAAAAAAAAAAACAGAAGAGAGATGATGGTGTTCGTAAGAACGAACGGAAGAAGCAATAAAAAAGTGGGATTCAGTTTGGGTCGAATGTTTTTTGTTTATTATTTTATATTAGGTCTGGATTAAGTATTAAATTGTACAGAATTCAGACAGGCACAGATAGAGAACATTTTAGTTTCTTAAGAAAAAAAAAAAAAAGAAGGCGTGAAATAAACCGAAGCAAATTTTTACTGAATTGACGCCTTTCTGATTTTGATCTCCTTTCAAAATTTTAGCGTACTGGGGAAGAGTTAATATGGTTTAAGCAAACAAACACTTCGGATAACAATGAATCCAGATATTCTGCTATTTATGGGGAAGAGTTAATATGGTTTAATCAATAATTATTAGTCAAAGATATTCCTAAATAGAAATTAAAAAACAATAACAGTAGATATGGAAATATGAATACTTGGAAAACATAAATCAATTAGCTCATAATTTTTTCCTAAATTTATGACTCACACACAAACAAGAAAAATATCTATTGATCCAAATCAACTACGCATAAATTTCGAAGTAATAATTAGGCATTCAAATTTGCAAATGATATAATAATAATTTGGAATGTATAATATTGAGGGATAAGAAAGTTAATTGTTGAGATTTCAAAAATATGTAATCTTTGTCTCNTTTTCCTAAATTTATGACTCACACACAAACAAGAAAAATATCTATTGATCCAAATCAACTACGCATAAATTTCGAAGTAATAATTAGGCATTCAAATTTGCAAATGATATAATAATAATTTGGAATGTATAATATTGAGGGATACGAAAGTTAATTGTTGAGATTTCAAAAATATGTAATCTTTGTCTCTTTTCAAAAACGTAATGGCCAATTTGTAAAACACTATAAATACATAGTGCGAGTGTCAAACACAATTACATGCCTCGGCAACATTTAACAAATAAATTAACAACACAAAAATGTAGGATGTGAAGGTACATGCTTAATATTTAGATGAAACTGTGAGATTACGATTTTAGTTAAAATTTAAATCTTATTTTTCATTGCTTGAATTATTTGTTAATGTAAACTAAGAAGAGATCATGGAATTATATGTGAATGTATTCCAATACGAAATGAGGCACAAAAAGGCGATATTAAATTTTTTTGAAACAAACTTCAATATAAACGGATTGAATATTTATTTATCTCCATATTATACACGGTTTGAATAACTACAATACAATTAGTTTTTTTATATCACTAACTTTGACATCTAAATTCATAAAATTATTGGGTAGTTGCAAACCCTGAAAAATGATCTTACACGTGTTCTATATGTTACATGTATTCACGAAACAAAATAATAAAGTTCAAAAAAATAAAAAATAAATAAATAAATAATATATTTATATTACATATTATAAAACTTATGAGAAAACTGTATACAATGTAAAAGATTTGATCAATATGACACTGAAATATGTTTTTGTTTATAAAGAAAGACCAAAACATTGTGTCATATGCACATCTATGTGGAAAACTGTATTCACTACCAAAAACAATAATGCTACTTTCGTATTACAAGACGTCCATATGTTGTGTCTCAATCTTACAAATTAACATTTCGCATGGGGTTACAAAACAAATACTACTATTTATTGTAATAAAATGATTTTAAAACTGAATTACAAATATATGACTCTGCGCTTCCGCGTGATTAAATTACTAATCAACTTCTTTAATTTTACTATTCTTTAATTTTACTATAACAAAGACCAAACAACAAACAATATACTGACATTTCTTAAATATATCTAAACTATTGCCAATTAAAAATTATTTGCCCCGCACATCGAGCGGATTAATTCCTAGCTGCTGAATAATTAAATTATATTATGTAAATTATATTAATCTCTCAGTAGTTATAGTAAAAACTTAACTTTTTAGATACCTGGTGAATCATTTATATCCGTTGAATAGTTTATTTTTTGACACATGTTGATCATTTTCTTACGGATTGAATCATTTTTACACGGGTTAAATAATTTTATTTTATAGGTTTAGGGATATCCTTTTACGGGTTCGATAAGACAATAATATTATTTTCTGGGTTAAATAATTTATTTTATGGGTTGAATTAGTTATACGGATTGAATAATTTTCTTTTACGGGTTAAACATGTTTATTTCACTGAATTATTTTTGTGACACATGTTGGATACTTTTTTACGAATTGAATATTTTTTATTGCGGGTTCAATAACATTTTTTTACACTTTCAATAATTTTTGTTTACGGGTTTATAAAGTTTTACGGATTGAATAATTTTATTTTACGGGTTGAATATGTTTATTTCACTAAATAAGTTTTTACGAATTGAATTTTTTTTTCACGGGTTGAATAATGTTCTTTTGCGGGTTCAATAATATATTTTTAGGGGTCCAATAAGAAAATAATATATTTTTACAGATTGAATAATTTTATTTTACGGATTGAATAAGTTATACAGATTGAATAATTTTTTTATGGGTTAAATATATTTATTTCACTGAGTGACTTGAATGCAAACATTGATGAATATTTTTTTACGGATTGAATAATATTTTTTACGGGTTGAATATGTTCAATGAACTTAATGATTTTTCTGACTCATATTGGATAATTATTTACGGATTGAATAATTTTTTCCACGGGTTGAATAATTTTCTTTTGCGGGTTCGATAATATCATTTTACGGGTTCAATCATATCCTTTTACGAGTTGAATAAGTTTAACAGATTGAACAAATCTTTTCAATCCGTTGAATAATTTTTCCACGGGTTGAATAATTTTCTTTTACGGGTTTAATAATATCCTTTTACGGGTTCAATAATTTAATTTTATGGGCTGAATAAGTTTATTTCACGGAATGATTTTTGTTGACACATGTTGGATAATGTTTTAGTGATTGAATAATTTTTCTACCCGTTGAATAATGTTTTTTTGCGACTTCAATAATATCTTTTTACGGGTTGAATAATTTATTTTACAGGTTGAATTAGTTATACGGATTGAATACTTTTATTTTACGGGTTAAATATGTTTATTTCACTGAATATTTTTTTTTACACATGTTAGATAATATTTTACGGATTGAATAATTTTCTTTTGCGGATTCAATAATATTTTTTACGCGTTCAATATTTTTATTTTACGGGTTGATTAAGTTTTATGGATTGAATAATTTAATTTTACGGGTTGAATATGTTTATTTCACTGAATGATATTTTTGACACATGTTTGATATTTTTTAACAAATTGATTTGTTTTTACGGGTTGAATAATTTCCTTTTGCGGGTTCAATAATATCCTTTTACAGATTCAATAATATCTTTTCATAGGTTGAATAATTTTTTACGGGTTGAATAAGTTATACGGATTGAATAAATTTTTTTACGGGTTAAATATAATTTTTTCCACGAGTTGAATTTGTTTCTTTTACGGAGTGAATAATATTTACAAATTGAATGATATTATATTACACGTTAAATACTTTTTCAAGAGTGAAGAACTTTCTTTGGCGTGTTAAATAAATTTTACGGATTATTTTTTCAAAGGTTAAAATTATTTTCTTTTAGTGGTTCAATAATTTTCAATTACAGACCGAATAATATTCTTTTACGGATCGGTAGTTATCTTTCACGAATCGGGTCATGGAGTTAGGTTACTTCATGTCTCATGTTCTTTTTTAACAGTTTTACTGTTATACGGTCTTAACATTCATCAATTTTGTTTACATTCATATTTTAATATAGATTATGCAATCTGTTTTAACGATTAGAGTATATTACTAAATTTAGTACAATAGTGCAAAACATACATTATCACAAAGTGAATATGGCGATCAACTTTATTTTGTTAACTATTAAATCATAAGTGAGCCACCATATTAATCTAATTATAATCTATAAACTTCTGAAATTTACTAATTTCCTTTTGCAAACTACAAAAACTATAATAATTATTTTCCAATTTTTAAAAATCGTTTGCCCCGCACATTGTGCGGGTTAAATCCTAGTTATATAATTAAATGTTAATACAAATAATTTTTCAATTAATATTTCATGATAATATATATTTAATAAAAATTACTACAGCATAACCAACATTATATTAATAGTAAAATGATGATTAAATATATTAAAAATATTGTTTTGAAGAACATATCAGTTTTTTAATCAACATATGAAAATATCGGAGACAATCTTACTTCATTTTTTTCTTCATTTGAAAACAAAAAGGTTTATTTTTTGAAGAATAAGCTATGCAATCCATTGGAGATGCTTTTGCGTCTCATACCAATTTTTAGTTAAAATGACCCCAAAAAGTATTCATTTGATAATTATAGGAATTAGGATTAGGGATAGGATTACTCACAAATAGTTTAGATGTATCGCTGACTGGCCTTGTACACACACAGAGAAAGGGCTTCTACATTCCAAAAAGCCAAGCAGTGGATTACTTGTTAGCCAATTGCCTGTTAGCCAGTTGCCAATAGAGAAATGCATATGGTTGAGAAATAAGATTAGGCTACCTAATCCTTCAACTAAAGTACGTCATACACTAGAATACTAGATCATATACTGGTTCAATTAATCTAACAAAAATTCTTTAAAAAAAAAATTTCTTTGTTTTGTTAGTAATCGATAAAAGGACCTGGTGGTGCTTATCCTAACACAAAAAGGTATAAAGGGGGCACAAAAAATAACCCAAAAGTTATATATATTGGACCGTTTGTGTCATCTAAATTGGATTTGTAACGGATGATGTACACTTAAGAACAAAAGGTTATATAAAATAATGGGTCAAAATACTTACATCAGAAAGTGTCATAAATTTGTCATTTTGAACAGTGAAACTCTTGGTCTTGGAGTAATGCAGTTTACACGGGGGAAATAGCACGAGGTTAAAGTGTCAATATCTGTGATTTTTACGAGTGTTGCCCATACCATGAAGCGTGAACTATAAGTACATTTCAAAAAACGAGTAATTAGGTTTTGAACTTTAAATCTAACTAAATCGAGATATATTATTATTGTATATATAGCCGCCACGGTAAAGCCACGAAAAGAAAATAGGCACATACTCAATTAATCATGAAGCTCCGTGACTATACGCATAAATCATAATATAGGATAGAACTATGCGAAATTATTCAAATCCGAACTAATAAATGAATAATTTATAACAAAAGGGTTTAAACATCATCAAAGTTTAAAAGTTTTAAAGGGTTTGAGTTCTTTTTTTCAAAACCATTTTTTTCAGTTATCTCATCATATAATATACTTCAACTAGCTATTTAGTATCATTTTAGGAAACCGTCAGCTGCGAGAAAAGTTCAACATGCCAAAATGGCTTTTGATATTACTCAAATAAAGTGTATAAAAATAACGACAAAATAGAAACCTAATTTATAGTTTACACGATTAAAGAAACTTGAATATACAAATCAAGACAGGACCAAACGAGCAGTGATGTCTGACGCTTATCCGCGCAAGACCTAAAACCCGTGACACAGTGCATTCTTCGTCGACTTCAACTCCATTTTACTAATAGTGTACAGTTTAATTTAATTTAATTAATTTCAAATAGTTACAAGTTTACAACATATATAATTCATACGTTCGAACCTCTTTTAATCCTAGTGGGTAGTGAAAACGATACACCCTAAAAAATATAACTCTATCGGGACAATGTATATCAGTATTGAGATTGAGATATTTTTGTGAAACACATTGATTGTCTAAGAATATGTTCCTATTTTCTGCTGTAAGTGTATAGTGATGAGGATGTAATATAAAGGATTCGAAATCCAGAGGAACTAGTGTTACACTGTGAAACTACGAGACTTAAAACAGAGCTAAGACAAGAATAAATTGTTTGTGAATTCAGTAACAAGTAATGAAAACAAATGACGATGTAAATTCAATGAGAAAAAGCACTAGATCAAGGCGATTCGCAGGAGCTCAAGGTTATCAACCAAATAACTATTCAGGGCACAAATTACTGTAGGTCTCGAACTCAAACATAAAAGTATGTCAATCCACTGTTGTGATCTTGACAACTTTGCTTAACAACCTAGATATCTAAACTGTCATTTAAATCTAGCGATGTAAGACAAGCAATACAGACAAGTTCGATATGTTCACAAGTCGCCTTAGCATCAACTCTCGCAGGCTAAGGACGATTTGCTCACCAATGTTCGTTCTAGCAACCTATTACACTTTTGATGAATAGATTAACCAAAGATCAGAGATTAAGTGATCAATTCAATCTAGGCATTAAACTCAACGATGGCGAAGACGATATGATAAAAGCCCTATTTGTATTTAGTTTATCTAACACATAAACTCCTTTGAAAGACCTAGATATAGCAATGTGATTACTCAGACATGGCGAAATAAGTAACAACAATGGATGAAGAAATTCATTGAATAAGAAATGTGAAACAGTAAACAATAGGGTTCAGAAATCTTCTCCAAAAACTGTCACAAGAATGTTCATATTCTTCTCCCTCAAAAACAATGACCAACAGCGTATCTCACCAAGTGTCAAAAACTCAAAAGAAAAATGTGTCCCAACAAAAGCTGGAAAAAGGTTTAAATAGTTCAGAGAAGTGCTCGATCGAGCGGTCATGATTGCGTCTTGGAAGTGCTCGATCGAGCGGTCATGATTGCGTCTTGGATGTGCTCGATCGAGCGGTCAGGATCACTCTTGCAGTGCTCGATCGAGCGGTCAGGATCATTCTTGCAGGCAGTCGATCGGACGGTAGTGATGAAGTCGCGAATGCACTTGATCGAACGGTAGTATCGTGAGGAGGACGCTCGACCGAGTGGTTTTGCTAGGAGGACGCTCGATCGCGTGATTTGGCGAAATGCCGCTCGACCAAGCGGTTTGGCCCGAGCGTATTGGCGTCGAAGCAATCGACCGAGCGGTTTTGCCGTCAAAGCACTCGATCGAGTGGTTTTGCGGTCAAGCACTCGAACGGTCCGTTTTGACGTCAAAGCACTCGACTGAGCGGCTGTAATGGTGGGCTTTTTGCTCCGTCTACCTCATTTCACCTCTTATTGCTCCATGTGACCAAAACTCTCCTTGGAACGTCTTTGGACCTGAAAAAGACTCGATAAAACTCGTGAAAACAAAGGTTAGAAAGCGTTAAAACGCAAAACATCACGCATATACATTGAGATATCAGTGCGCCTAAAAATTATTCAGTTGGTGTAAAATATTGAGCGTTGAATGATTTGTCTCTATGTATGGGGTTGCTGATATTGTGTGATCTATGTATGTACACCAAGTAAAGTTATTATATTTAGTTTCATTTATCTGAAAATACAGTATGTTGAACGAAATCTGTGTTAGTAAGTTAAATGCCATGTTAAGTTATTATTGACAGTTCTTGTATCTACCAGAATTTCATATTTTTAATTTCTAATAATTGTTTCTTACATCATTTAATCGCATACGCCCGCACACACATAAATTCACCCAATTATATATGTATATATGTGTAATATATATAACATATACACTATTAAAGAATTATATCTATTTATATTGTCTTTAATTTGCCTGGTATTTAGGTTTGGTCACAAGTACTTGTGGACTGACCTTGTCAAGAGGCAAGTACTACCTCTGTCCCAAAATATAAGTTTTTTTTATGTATCTGGACTTAAAACACAACCAGGTATTTCTGAAAAAAAAACTTATATTTTGGGACAGAGGTAGTATCAAATAGCATTTTTAGTTTTGATATTTACCCCATTCGTACTTGCCTCGTTAATAAATCAAAGTCCAACATACTAAAGATCCATAGTCTAATAGCCCATTAGAGACAATCCAAAACATTCTCTTTTTAATGAAGTTCAATACTTGTTTTCTTTTACAAGGCAATAATGAAAGAGGTCAAGCAAGTACTTGCCATTTTAACAGATAATTTTTGGAGTTGCAAGACAAAGCGTATTACTTGCAAGTTGGCCAAATTTTGGCAAGTACTTATATCTCACAAGATAAACACGGTTTTTGTATAAATCGAATAAGGCAAGGCAGATCGCAGAGAAATTTACATTGAAAGACACTTCTACACTTATAAATTACATAATTGGGCACTTTTTGAGTTGAGAGACACTTTCATCACTTTGTGGAGAAAAAAATAGAGAAAAAAAAATTGTTTTATCCTTAATGACACTTTATGAGTTTCATATTACAGAATGAGGTACTTTTTGAATGTGATGCACAATGAATGACGGGTTTTAGATCTCGACAGGTTTTCTTCTCCGAACCAATTATTCAAGGCCATGGTGATTTATGGTTTAAAATTTAAGAAATTTTGTTTAACATTCAAAGAATTTTGGTAATTTAGAATATTACTTCTATAATTAAAAATTCTGGGTTTTATGAATATGGGTTTTATGAGGTATTTTTTTGTGAATCTCAAATTAAAAATTATGAATTTTCTGTTAACACTATTTTCCTATCTTGCCCACAGCAAGTCGTCCACAAATACCTATCCATGGTAATATTAGTTGATCGTATCAATCATTTAGTGTCCACGTTAGCATATCCATGTTTTATATATCTATAGTCGTCCACATCTACCTATCCACGGTAATATTAGTTGATTTGTACACAAAAGATCGTCCACAAATACATATCCATGTTAATATTAGTTGATCGTATCGTATCCATCATTTACTGTCCACGCTAGCATATCCATGTTTTATATCTCATTAATCGTCCACAAATACCTATCCACGGTAATATTAGTTAATCATATCCACCATTTCGTGTTTACGCTAACGAAACCATATTTCATGTTTTGGTAGTCATCCATAAATGTCTATCCATAGTAATATTAGTTGATCATATCCACCATTTCATGTCCACGCTAACGAAACCGCATTTTGTGTCTTGGTGGTCATCCACAAATGCCTATCTATAGTAATATTAGTTGATCATATCCACAATTTCGTGTCCATGCTAACATATCCACGTTAATAAAGGAATAAATGAGTTATCCAGAGCTATTTTTGGGTTACTAACACAAAAACTTAAAAGGGGTGTCTTTTTCTGTTACAAAATTCACAAAAGTGCCTCTGAGTGTAAAGCTCTCCAGATCGCAAGTATAGCTAAAAATCCGGGTACTTGCCTATGCACAGCCCAACTTGTATTTCTACAATTAGCAATATAGGTATGAGTGTAACATGCGCACACGAGAAAATACAACTCCAAATCGATTGAGCAACTTCTCAAGCTACCTAGAGCTGCTCCCTATATCCCTCTCTGATCTATGTGGAAGTCAAATTAAAAATGCAGCGTTTTTCTTTTCTTTTATGATTTTATTGAAGATGGTCGTTAGGATCTCACATTAAACATGTGGAAGAAGACATTGATATCGATATATAGTTGTTCTCATTTCAATATATATATGCACAACAGAAAACTATATAAATAATATGGAGATAACAATTAACAATATTAAGAAAAAAAATTGAAGATTCAAACATATAATGAGACCAATCAATTTTCTTCTAAAACACGTGGAGACTTTATATTTTTGATAAGAACTTAATACTTTGGTCTTTGAACATCGAATTATTATAAACTAGTAGACAATCATTAAGTTGACTTAAAGTAATCACAAACGAACAAAGTAAGTAACTTCCACAAATCGGTTGTGTATATAAACCCAAGTTCCAGTGCAGTGATATCGAACAAACCAAATTAAAAAAAAAAAAAAAACGAATCATTATCTCGAAACTGATATAATATATTATATGCAAACATACCGACGACCTTACGAGACAAAAGCTTGGCAGAATAGAATCTGTCCATCGGAAAGTATGGTGAAGATTCATCCGGACCAGACAACCTCCGGCGCCGGAGAAGAAAAAAGTTCGCCGTACTTGACGACGGAGAAAGAGAGTTTCACGATCTGGATGAAATCGTTGGTGTTCAATACAAATGGCTGCACAGTCTTCGATTCCAAAGGAAACATAATTTATCGTGTCGATAATTATAATTCTAAGAGCTGCCGTGAAGTTTATCTCATGAATTTACACGGCCATGTCTTGTTTACCTTACGTAGACAGGTAAAGACACACGTCCCAATTCTTCTTTTTTTTTCATGCAAGATCTTTTATTTTATTTTTTGCATAACACATTTTTTCACTTTGAAACTAATTGAGTTTTTTTTTTTTTTTTTTTTTTTTAAAAATTTGGNACCTGGGAAGGATATAGATCATTATCTGGGACAGCTGAATCAGCAACAAACTTAGACTATTTCCGAGTGGAAAATAAAAATTTCCAAATACCGAGAAAAGACTCATCTTCTTCCCATAGAGTCATAACGGGATCGTGTAGAAACGACGAAAAATACTGTTATAAGATGGTAACTCGGGAATCAAGTTTAGAAATCGAGGACAATTGTGGAAGAGTTGTGGCAGAAGTGAAGAGAAAGCAATCAAGGAATGGTTTGGAGCTAGGAGAAGATGTTTTGACGATGATGGTGGAGTCACAAGTTGATCACTCTTTCATCATCGGACTTTTTTTAACTCATAGACTTATCAACTGTAAACTGTAATATTAAAGGTAAAAGGTTTATGAAACAGTTGCTAATTTAAGTGTCTCTTTGCTGTAAACTAGTTTTTGTTTAACTTCCACAAATTTTGTATCGTTGTTTCTAATGAAAGAACAACTATTGTTTTGCACAAAAAAGGGAAAAAAGAAACTATTGTTACTTCAAAAAAAGAGAAAAAGATAGATAGTTTCAATAAAGTGAGTGTAAGCTCTCTTTTTGTCGTTAGATATTTTGAGAGTTTAAAGATGGAGCCAAATGACAAGATTAATAAATTTGAGATGACCTTTATAATTTAAACTAATGTCACTTGTAAGGTGGAATTTAAGTAAACTGGGTGTAAGCTTTCTTTTCTTCATTTAAATTTGCAAAGTACAAGTTGAAAGATGGAGCCAAATGACAAATTAATAATTTTGAGATGAATTTTTTCTAATTTAAATTTAAACTAATGTTACTTGTAAGATATAATTTCAATAAACTGAGTGTAAGCTATTAGAGTAACTTTGGAAGCAAGATGTGTATCTTGCGGACCGTCTATGAAGTGAAGCTCGTGAAACCCAACAACCAAATAATATTTTCTAAATATTTACATTATTTGTTGTTATCAATAATTTCAATGTTAAACCCTATATATATGAGTCTTATGTTATTGTATCAAACACAACTCAATAATATATCATCTTCTATTATGTTTGTCATGGTATCAGAGCCTTCGATTCTAGGCGACCGAAATTAAACCTTCCGCGTTTAGTTAAAAGTTTTGGTGATCATAAAGAGATCAGCGAAACAATGACCACCGAAGAAGATGGTGGTGACGTTGACAATTCAGATGATGATGCGAAAAAACTTCCTTTATCTCTACTTATTAAGATTATTTTTAAGTTTCTTTTCTTTTGTTTTTGGTACGTTCTTTTATTTAAGTTAAAGGGTTTTCAATAAGCTTTTATAGTTTGTTTTGGTGAGTGCAAGAATTGTTGAGAGTTCTAAGGGTGTTAAAGGGGTTGTGGCTTTCACTGGTTATTAGTTTAATCTTTTGAGATTGATTTTTAAGTTTAGAATTTTTCAAAGTTTTTTTGGTTTCTCCTATTACAGGGAAGTTTGATTATGGGTTTAGAGATTTTATTGGAGCGTTTATGTTTTTAGGTCATTTTTTTCTTTGTCCGATTTATGGACTGTCCGAGACAAGGACAATTATTTGTGGATTTGCAGAGTTTGCGTTCACGAGATGTTATTATTCCCCTTTTTTACCAAGACCAAAGACGAGCTGAAGTTCCATCCCTATGAAGATTGAAGTTTATACCTAAAGGAGTTGTCCTTGATAATAATGTCCACGACATACGTGTTCTCCTTGATGATTTCGCATACCACATTTGTCGTGCAGGGGAGTATTAAAGTAATTTGGGAAGCAAGATGTGTATCTTGCGGACCATTTATATATGAAGTGAAGCCCGTGAAACCCAACAACCAAAGAATATTCTCTAAAGATTTACATTATTTGGTGTTATCAATAATGTCAATGTTAAACCTTATATATATGGGTTTTATGTTATTGTATCAAACACAACTCAATAATATATCATTTTCTATTATGTTTGACATAAGCTTTCTTTTCTTCATTTAATTAAGTTCTCAAGATAATCGAAAGATGAGCTAGACAACAAAATAAATCATGCAAGATGGATTTGATAACTTTACATGTCTGGGGTAATTAGTGAAGAAAGTTAAATGTTTGAGGAGCCAAATTATCATTTTTAATAACTAAGTTGAAGCGCATTAAAATATGATTAGTTAAGTACCAGAAAAATTATGAAATTTTATGGGTGAGATTTGATTCGATTCCTAGGAGAAGAAGATCTACATTGTCCATCTTCGATAAACACTACAACGACGCCGCACCACATTCCAACCGAGGACAATTGTGGCAGAGAGTATCTCTTAGAGCTCTTAGGAAATTTGTTATGTTTTTACCTTTCATTGTGATCTTCAAATCAACCTGAGTAAACTGTTAACATATTCATACACGTATGTACATGTAATGTTTTTTTGTTTTTATAGAAAATGTGTCTATATATGTAATGTTACCATATTATATTTCTTACTTCTATAATGGCTCCAATGATTCCAGTTTTTATTTTTTTTGTCAACAGCACACACATAGATATCATACTGTGTATAATAATTTTATTCCAATTGTTTATACTGCATGTACATATGTATACAGATTGTTTATATGTTACCATATTCTATACATGGTATATCGTCATAAACAAGAAAATGTCAAATTGAAATATGTAATGTTAACATATTCAATTATATATTTGCAATATATTATATTTGTTCGTAAGCAAATGAAGCAATGATTTTTTTTTAAGTAAATTTTCAATTAACCTAATGAATATATCCCATTATTTAATGTGAATGCACTTAAGAAAAAAAAAAAAAAAAAAAAAAAATTAAGGACGNTGGGGTCGTTCTTCTCTTCATTATCATCATCGTCAAGCAAAAGGGTGGTAGATTATGACTATTCCCCTGCGTTATACGATTACGACAAAGTTTTCGGAACCTCCAACGAAAGCTATGCGACTGCGAGGGATCTCCGTTACCAAGAAGCTCTGCCTTCTTCCTGGATCTCTTCATCATCATCATCATCATCATCATCATCATCATCAAACACAAGGATGGCAGATTATGACTATTCCCCTGCGTTTTACTATTACGACCAAGTTTTCGGAACCTCCGACGAAAGCTATGCGACTGTGACTGCGAGGGATCTCCGTTACCAGGAAGCTCTCCGGTCTTCCTGGACCTCTTCTTCAACGGCCGAGATTAACCATCAACCCCAACTCCAAAGGAATATCGCCACGTGTGTTACTATTAAGCAGGAAGAAGCGGAGATGGAAACCGAGAAGGAGAACGATCCATCTAGAGGGTTATGTTATTGTATGATCTGCATGGAGGATAAGCCTTCCTCCGACATCTTCAGAGGAACCACTAACTGCACTCACTCCTACTGCACCGAGTGCACCATCCGTTACGTGGTGACCAAGGTAGAAGAAAACATAGCGATGATCAAGTGCCCTGACGTGGATTGCACGCGTCTGATAGAGCCGTACACGTTTCGAGATCTGATCCCAGCGGACGTGTTTGAGCGTTGGGACAAAGCCTTGTGCGAGTCGTTGATCCTGTCGTCGGAGAAAGTCTACTGTCCGTTCGAAGACTGCCCGGGGATGCTGGTGGTGGACGATGATGATCAAGGAGGCAATGATGCTAAAGTGACGCAGACGGAGTGTCCGTCTTGTCACAGGCTGTTCTGCGCTCAGTGTAAGGTGACGTGGCACGCTGGCATTGGGTGCCAGGAGTTTCAGAGTTTTGGGAACACGACGACGAAGAAGAAGAGTAGCGATGAAGAAGACGCTATGTTGATTCGTATGGCCAAGATAAAGCAGTGGAGGAGGTGTCCTCGTTGCAAAATGTACGTCGAGAAACGCGATGGGTGTATGCATATACGTTGCAGGTTATAATTTTTATACTTATGATAAAGAAGGACGCGTTTTTAAAAGCTAACTTTCATGTTAATTAATTGGTTACTATTTGCTTGTTCGATTATTTCGTAGGTGTACATTCGACTTTTGCTATGGTGGATCAGCGTGGACGTGGAGTTCTTATCTGGGTTGCCCAATTTGTTCCAAAAGACCCCAAATCTTAAGGCGAATTGGGGCATTAAGATTTGGGGCCTTTTGATAAGGGTAGTAATTTACTAAAAATTGCTTTTGATAAGGTAAAGTACCCTATCACTTAAGAGATTCTATCGATAGACCCATTCGATATTTAGTTTCTATACGTTTTGAAATATTTTTCCCATAGATTTTTTGGAAAAAAGGTAATTTTGGGGTCCATTACATGAACTTACAAATGTAAGTCTATCTAAATGCTTTCTTACAATAGAAAGATGTTTTTGCCGTGAAATGTTTGTTTTGTCAACATTTGCCGTGAACTTATATATGATTTCCTCAGGCCAGGTGATCTAAGAACGCGATTTTGTTCACTCTCTTTGCTTTACTCAAATCCACAGGTTCAATGTTCCCAGAAACAAAATTCAACCCACCATGAATTAAAAAAATCCATCCCAAACATGTAATCTATAAATATTATAACTTACGTTATCTCATTAAACTGAAAAGTTTTACATTGTCTTAAATTCGTGTGACTTTAACCTACTAACTAATTACTCTAAAACTAACTACTAGCAAAAATAATAATACTACCTTTGGAATTAATAAGCTCTTCGTAGCATATGATCAATTTATATTTTAAAGATAGTAACATTCTTTGGACTCTGTGCCAAATCGGTTGGTTCAGCATCGTGTGGATGGTATAGGCCGGTATATGATTATTCTTGGAACTTAACTTAATTGTAGTATACGAATCAAATCTTCATTCTCTGAGAAACTTGTTCTTCTGACAAAACTCTATAGTTTATAGTATAATCGTAAGATGTAACGGAATCCATACCTTGCTTGAACGAGTTGGTTAATTTTGCGGTATGTCTTCCAAGGTTAATCCTTAGTTTTATGGCATGGTGATAATTAATTCTTACACATAACAGTAGAAGATGTCGAGTTTGAATCGCAATCGTAATGCTCACTAAAGCTTTCATATGTGAACTTTATCTCGGGCTTAGCTATCAAAGAAGTACCCGAAGACAGCAGCGTGAAAAAGAACTATCACTAGGCTATCGTAGAATTGAGCTTGAACATTGACGAAAAAAACTCGTATATACGAAATTGATTTATTTGATTTGTATTATTATTATTATTTTTTTTTTTTTAGTTGAATTGTAATGGAGTAGATGTATATTGAGGAGACGTTATATGTGACATTTTCTCATAAATAAGTAAAATGTGAAAGGTTTTCTTTTCTAGGAACAACCAAAAGGCATTTGACTATACAGTTGAATTGCTTAAAATTTCATATTCCAATGCTAATTAAATCTTCATCAATTAATCCTATGCCATTGACCCAAAAAGACCCTTAGAATTCAACATCCAACGCCTTTATTTAACGTGAATGGTTTTAGAATGAACCTTATACAACCTCAAAACAAACAGATTAAAACGAGATGGTGAATGATGGATCCTCATCATCATCATCAAGCGCAAAGATGGACGTGGATGTGTTAGTAGATGATTCCTACTTCTCTGCTTTATTCGATTACGATGAAGTTTTCCCAATCTCCGACGAACACTACGCGACGGAGCTTCATCTCCAAGAAGCTCTGTTCTCTTCCTTGATTCCAACGGTGGAGATTCATCATCACCGTCTCCAACTCCAAAGTAACCTCACCACGTTGATCAAGCAGGAACCAGCTGAGATCAAAATCGAGAACGAATCCTCCGACGCATCCAGAAGGTTATGTATGATCTGCATGGACGAAAAACCTATCTCCGACATCTTCAGAGGAACAACCACCTGCACTCACTCCTACTGCACCGACTGCACCATCCGTTACGTGGCGACCAAGATAAAAGAAAACTCATCGAGGATCAAATGCCCTGACGTGGAGTGCACGCGTCTGATGGAGCCGCACACGTTTCGAGATCTGATCCCGAAGGACGTGTTCGATCGTTGGGAGAAAATCTTGTGTGAGTCGTTGATCTCGTCGTGGGACAAGTTCTACTGTCCGTTCAAAGACTGCTCAGCGATGATGGTGGGTGATGGAAGCAATGCTGAAGTGACGCAGACTGAGTGTCCTTCTTGTAACAGGCTCTTCTGCGTGAAGTGTAAGGTCACGTGGCATGCAGGGATTGGATGTGAGGAGTTCCAGAGGTTTGGGAACTCAAAGAAGAAGAGTAGCGATGAAGAAGATGCTATGTTGATTCAGATGGCGAAGAATAAGCAGTGGAGAAGGTGCCCTAGCTGCAAGTTCTACGTCGAGAAAACTGATGGCTGTTTGCATATAAGCTGCAGGTTAGTGTCCTTTTGCTATGGATTGTTAATTCATTACAGATCATTTTATTAAGAAGTTTTTATTAAATACCAACATTTTTTTGTTTTTCGTATTTTTTTTTGTAGGTGTGGATTTCAGTTTTGCTATGGTTGTGGATTGCCGTGGGTTCCTCATCACATATGTCAAACCTAATTAGAGGCCAATCGATGCCTAATTCGATTAACTTATTCTATGTTTTTTTTTTTTTTTTTAATGTGTAACCGCAGTATTACTACTCAAATGTTTGAGAGATAACCACATTTGATTTTCTGCTATTTGAATAAATAATGTTATCGAGTATTTCCCCCGATAAACTCAATTTTTAAATTATGTTAGTCAGATTTACAATCGCAATGATAGTTTTTGTATATTTTCATATGCAATTTTGCAGATTGCAATATCCTTAATTTTGTGCGAGGAACTAAAGTATAACTTAGTTTTGTTTCCCAATTATTGTTCTTTTTGTACATCAGTTCTTATGTATATTAATTCCTGTGGATAATAGAAATTCAGTTACCAGCACCTACAGTTGAAAAAACTGTCAAAAGGTATGCTAGCTCATATTTCATATCATAAAAGAAAATTGATTACGATGCTACTATTTGGTCGTCGGTTTGTAAATGTTGTGAAAAGTTTTAAGAAATCTAGATGCATACCCACATATTGAAGCCAAATCAGAAAATTGATTTGCATAAATTGTCTGGAGGCCCATGACTCTTTTTAGAAACTGGACTTGTGCTCGTTTAGCGCCCATCAACAGAGTCTGCAAAGGAAAAGTCTACATCGAGCATAATTTTTCCCAGTGAAACTAAATATTTAGGTGTGAAACTATATATTTAGGTATGAACCGTATGATACTAAAAGGTAAAGTGAAAAAGAAGATTACAATAAAAGCAAGAGGTCCAATTTGTCCCGCTTTAGACCATCTCCAATGTATTTCTCTATTTCTAACTCAATTATAGAGGATCTCAAAAATAGAGGAGTGTTTCTCTCCAATGTATTTCTCTATTTTTTACTCTAAAAAATATTATTCTAATTAATTTTTTAATATAAAATATTTTTTCTTTCTAAATTTTACAAATTAACCCCAACAATTTCATTCTTTACAAAAATTTCTATAAATTAACATACTATTTGAATTAAACTTTTCTTGTTTAATCAATTTATATCACATAAATTATGTTATTTTGTAAAATAATGTTTCATTATTAGTTTTAGCTATAAATATGAAAATAAATAATTTTTATTATTTGTTTAAGTTATAAACAAAAAGATTTAAAAACTAAAGGACTATTATGTAAAAAAAAAGTTTAACTCAAAAATAGAGGAAGAAATAGAAATAAAATGGATTTCCCTTATTTTTGAGTCAATTATAAAAGAGAGTTGGAGATCAAGGTAATTATAGAGGAGGGTTGGAGATGCTATAAGTTCTCCACTCATTACTAGACTTCCTTCATAGTCAATAATTGCATGTGAAATAAATTAGAGGTAGTTTCATTTTATTTAAAAAGGTCAACAATTTCATTGATTCAAATTTTAAACGGTAACCATGTATAAAATAAATAATACGCTGGACCTACTTATTGTCCGTATTAACCCACCAATACAGTTGAATGGGTACATTTATTTGTTAAATTAGTTTTTCGTTTCATTATAGACTTTGTATTATTTTATACGGTATGCAAAAAATAAGAAAATAAAAAACAACAGAAACGGACAAAAACACGTGAACACACTTCTTTTGGCCTCTGGGTTAATTAAAATGCGTTAGAATATACTGTATATAGTTAAAAATCACAATGGCTCAATAATACAACAAACATCGACTTACTCAGGTGGATTTCTATATGTAACTCGTATTTATTGTTCTTCCAATCCTAACCAACATTTGACAAGAAAAACATCAGAAACGCCTTATCCTTGTTTTGATTAATTAAAGTTAAAAGTAATCATAAGATCCTGCACGGGCGATTCAAACACGTGTCGGACAAGCAAGGGACCCACATGACATCCACCGGTTCAGATGACGTGAATAATCTTATAAGCTTTGAACTTCGAATCATTCAAAAAGATAGTCAAAAATTTCATTAAAGACAGTGATTTCGAGTAATATCCCATCACAGCATCAGCAAATATAAAACTAAAAAATCCCGTGGACGAAACATATTAATCTGTCACCTGAAATCATAACTGCAAACAAACGAGTACATAAAATAAAACTGATCTGTGTTCGTTCATTACTTTACTTCACTCATATCTTTTCTTTTTTTTTGAAAAGTAAAAGGGTGTTTTCGTAATAAGGAAAGCAAAAGAGACAATAGCCTCCAGCTCAGAGACACTAGAGTCAGTGGCACAATTTCTTCTGCTTGCTTGCTCTGTACACACTACACAAGTCTAGTAGTTTTCCTCTTTTTTTTTTTTTTCATCTGATTGATATAGATAAACGACCAAAGGTCATAATACAAGGGTAGAATGCGTTTTTGGGATTCGATCGTATCATACAGTGCCGGCGGAAAAACAATTTCCCCGGAGAGAATGCCCACGCAGGGAGACAGATGGCCGAAAGGAACCAGCAAACTTAAAAACACAGCAAACAAGGGAAAAAAACGAAATAAAACTGGTCTAGTAGTTTTCCTCTCTTCCACCGAAAAAAAAAAAAAGAAATCAAATAGCAATGTGGTACCCTCGTCAGTCTCCTCCTTCTTCTTCTTCCTTCACTCACTAACCAAATCTAGAATCAACAAATCAAAACCAAAAAAAAAAAAGTTCATAAGTTTTCTCCGTCAATGGCTTTCTTCTTCTTCCTCTTCTTCTTGACTATTATTTCTTCTTCTTCTTCTTCCTCTTTAAACGACCTAAAGCCTTTGACTTACATCGTCCACGTAGACCACGAATCCAAACCCTCAGTCTTCCCCACTCACCGTCACTGGTACACCTCCTCTCTCGCCTCCCTCACATCCACTCCTCCTTCCATCATCCACACATACGACACCGTTTTCCATGGCTTCTCCGCTAGACTCACCGCTCAAGACGCTCGTCAGCTCTTGGACCATCCTCACGTCATCTCTGTTATCCCCGAGCAAGTCCGTCACTTGCACACCACCCGCTCCCCGGAGTTTCTTGGCCTCAGGTCCACCGACAAAGCGGGTCTCCTCGAGGAGTCCGATTTCGGGTCGGATCTTGTTATCGGAGTCATCGACACGGGTATCTGGCCCGAGAGGCCTAGCTTCGACGACCGTGGTCTTGGTCCTGTTCCCACTAAGTGGAAAGGCCAATGTGTAGCTTCTCAGGATTTTCCGGCGACGGCGTGCAACCGGAAACTCGTCGGAGCGAGATTCTTCTGCGGTGGGTATGAAGCAACCAACGGAAAGATGAACGAAACGACGGAGTTTCGCTCTCCTCGTGACTCCGACGGCCATGGGACACACACCGCCTCGATCTCCGCCGGTCGATACGTTTTTCCGGCCTCCACGCTCGGCTACGCTCGCGGCGTCGCTTCCGGGATGGCTCCGAAGGCTAGACTCGCCGCCTACAAAGTCTGTTGGAACTCCGGCTGCTACGACTCCGATATATTGGCCGCTTTCGACACAGCAGTTGCCGACGGAGTCGATGTCGTCTCTCTCTCCGTTGGAGGCGTCGTGGTTCCTTATTACCTCGACGCCATCGCCATCGGAGCTTTCGGAGCAATCGACAGGGGGATATTCGTCTCCGCCTCCGCCGGTAACGGAGGTCCCGGTGCTTTAACGGTGACGAACGTAGCTCCGTGGATGACAACAGTTGGAGCCGGAACAATCGATCGCGATTTTCCCGCCAATGTGAAACTCGGCAACGGAAAAACGATTCCTGGTGTAAGCGTTTACGGTGGACCGGATCTGGATCCCAATCGAATGTATCCGCTTGTATACGGCGGTAGCTTGCTCGGCGGCGACGGTTACTCTTCCTCTCTGTGTATCGAAGGCTCGTTGGATCCGAATTTGGTGAAAGGCAGAATCGTTCTTTGCGACAGAGGAATCAATTCTAGGGCAACCAAAGGGGAGATCGTAAGGAGAAACGGAGGCTTGGGGATGATTATAGCCAACGGTGTCTTCGACGGCGAGGGTTTAGTCGCCGATTGCCACGTGTTACCTGCGACGTCCGTTGGAGCTTCCGGCGGAGATGAAATCAGGAGGTACATCTCCCAGACGTCCAAATCGCGTTCCTCCAAACAACCAACGGCCACGATCGTTTTCAAAGGGACCCGAATCGGAATCCGACCCGCACCCGTCGTGGCATCATTCTCCGCTCGTGGGCCTAATCCAGAGACACCGGATATTCTTAAACCGGATGTAATCGCACCCGGTTTAAACATTCTCGCCGCTTGGCCTGACCGGATCGGTCCATCAGGCGTTCCTTCCGATACCCGGAGAACGGAGTTCAACATTTTGTCAGGCACTTCGATGGCTTGTCCGCACGTGTCTGGTCTCGCCGCTCTGCTCAAGGCGGCTCATCCAGAGTGGAGCCCGGCGGCGATAAGATCCGCATTGATGACGACGGCTTACACGGTCGATAACCGTGATGAGACAATGCTGGATGAGTCCACGGGCAATACATCGTCGGTTATGGATTACGGGTCGGGTCATGTTCACCCGACCAGAGCTATGGATCCGGGACTAGTCTACGATATAACATCTTACGATTACATCAACTTCCTATGTAATTCGAACTACACGGGGAGCAACATTGCGACAATAACCCGTCGGAAAGCGGACTGCGACGGAGCGAGACGCGCTGGACACGTCGGGAATTTGAACTACCCGTCGTTCTCCGTCGTGTTTCAGCAGTACGGTGAGGGTAAATTGTCGACGCATTTCCTCAGAACCGTGACAAATGTCGGCGATCCGGATTCCGTCTATGGGATTAAGATTACGCCGCCGAGAGGGACGAAGGTGACGGTTGAGCCGGAGAAGCTATCGTTCAGACGGGTCGGACAGAGACTGAATTTTATGGTCAGGGTTAAGACGACGGAGGTGAAGCTGTCGCCAGGAGCGACAAGTGTAGAGACTGGTTATATAGTTTGGTCAGACGGGAAACGAAATGTGACGAGTCCCTTGGTGGTTACTCTTCAACAACCTCTTTGAAGGGTTTTAGGATTTGGAGACAGGAAAAATTCTGGTCTCTTTTCTTTATGAATGAAAAAGAAAGATCATAGCTTCTTGTTGTTGTTGTCTTTAATGTCTATGATCTTTGTTGGAGGTGTTTCTGTAATGTAAAATGTCTCTTTTGTTGTTAAGCTACAGAATCTAAAGAATGTCGTCCCATTTTTGTAGAAATCAATAAGCCGAATATATCATTCATTTGTGATGTGGGCTTTTCATGAGGCTTGTAAAGCTTAAAGGTAGAAGGCCATATCTTTCACTATTCATTTTACTACTTTGGGTTGAGTTCACAGTTATCCTCTTCCTATTTTTATTTTTTTTTGTCGTTTTACTGGAATTATAGAATCATTCGAGTCGAAAATAAAAATAGAATAATGATTCGACTGTAGCCTAAAATAGAACATACGTGCAGGCAAGTGTGTTGGTTTGTGACTGGGTGTAGTTTTACTGCTATTAGTGGCAGACAATATTAATAGACATCAAGAATATAAGTTAATTAAAGACTTGGAGTTGAGATTGAAATACTCCCTTAATAATTGATATTTTAGAAAAAATATGTTTGGGTATATCAGGATATATCTGAATGTATTTTGAATCTAAATACATCTAAATAATATTTAGATGTATTTTTTTAAAATATCAACTATTAAAAAATAGAGGAAGTATTAATTTGGGAGCTTTCTAGATTTTACAGCATCTAAAGTAAATGCAGATCACCTACCAGTCAAAAAAGATCAAAATAGGTTCATTACTTTCTTCCTAGAAAACATAAAATAAATTAAAATGCGCAATTAATTCCTAGTAAAAAATAATTTCGTTATTTGAGTGCGTATAATTCTTCAATCAATAATGAATCTAAAATAATTGCAGGATACGGATGGGTAGCTTTCAGACGTTACATCATATTCTGTTTCTTGAGATCAGCTATTTTATGAGCTTTGTCTCAATCGAACCAAAATAAAATGGTCCTACCTCCTTTTGCATTTTTAACTTTATCTTGTATATTTATTTTCCTGGTATAACTTTATCTTGTACTAAATTAATTTATAACATACGTATACTGATATGATCCATCTTCAGTTATCCCGAATATAAATTTAGAACCATAATAGAAAAAAAGCCTCTTCTTAAAAAAATTGATAATATAAACCCGAAATTTTGATCAAGTAAAACTGTAAAATACTAAAATAATATGGAATTCGATTTTAAGTTACGTGAAGATGCGCGTCAAGTGTGTGGTACAAGGTAGGACCGCGACAACGCAAAGCCTTGTCGCAAGTCAACTTGCTCAACTTGTCTATCTTTTATCTCTTTTCGAGTCTCAAGAAACTTCGTGTAAACACAAACGCACACTTATGCATGATCTCATTTGGAAATAGTATCTACAAATTTCGCCACTCCATGATAATTTCATCGGGATGGGGGTTCGTTTATTTGGATTCGTCAAGATAGTATGAAACTCCAACAAAACTCGTCGACTCTACCACATATGATTGATTGATTAATTCCTTGAAAGTTGGCAACTACGTGGGATTATACGCATAATCAAAATTAATTATAAGTTTACACTACAGTACTACACCTATGTACGTATACGTATATACCTCATTCGTGATAAATGGCCTTTTTTGTAAGTATACACCTATGTATACGTATGCATTTTTCTTATAAAAGATATTTCATCATACAGTATAAGCTATACTATCGGAAGGTATCATTTAATAAATAAGATTCCATAAATTCAGTTATTTTTGCTCAATTTATCACTTGTGTAAGTAAATTTTTGTTTTTCGTTGTGGTATCCGAGAACACCTATTCAAATTGTATTACTAGAGAGAGATTTGGTGTTGAGCTGTGGATTCGGTTTTTATTATCAACTTTTTTTGTTATTGATAATGTTAGCAATATACATAATTGCATAGGTTTGTTTTTATTATTATCAACTGTAGCTTTCATTATGTTAAACATTGACAAACAGTGGATACTTCTAAATTGCTCTTATGAATTTTTTATTGTGTATGTTAGTGTGGTAGTCGCTCAAAATTTTCATATATTTTATGAATATTTTTCTTTTTATCGTGAATAGAACCTTTCTTGTGCGTGTCATTGCCTCAAGCCTGCATATATATTAGTTTGAATAATATTATTATTGAATGATGCATGCACCTAATTTTTTTTCTTAATTTTCATGGCCACCTTTATTTACCGTGGTTTGACGTCTCTTCAGCACTTTTCTTGAAGATTCTAGGATTAATGTTTTCACTTTTACCCTTTGTATCTTTTTACATATTTTTCCTGTTCTGAGTAAAACCGATGTTAATGTTATAATCGTTCGAATGTAGATGCTTCTAATAAAAAGATGTTAATGTTAAAAGTTTGCTCTAATCTTTATATATATATATATATATATACATATAAGTTTCTACATATTTTTTAATATGACATTTTTTATATTATATTCTAAATAGCTTTCTACAAATAATACATTAATCAAAGTTTTGTTATTATATATTGAACATTAGTTTTGCTAATAAATATGTAGTCTAGTCACCAAATGTGTATAAATATAATTAATCAATTTCCAGTACTAATGGAGTATATTTAATTTTTATCACTGTTTGAAGTCTACTAGCTAATGTCGGTTTGTTGATTTGGATTTTCATTATCTCCTTCCAGGTCTTTCATGGATAGGGTCATAGGATATCAAAATAGGTAATCTAATCTGATTAAACCTTAATCTATATGGATTTAAAAGTTATACGGTCGAATTATAATCTAATCTATTTATTTCATAGGCTGTTATTTATAACCTAAATCTAATTATATTAATACTTATGAGTTAAATGAATTATATAGATATTCATATATATATAAATGAATCATAATTTTTTTTTAACATTTTATTTATTATTAAAAATCAACTAAAACTTTCAAATAACAAAAATTATAGTAATATTTAAGTATTAAAACAAAATAAAATATTCATCACTAGATAAAATATAAAATAAAACCTTTATAAATACTCATAATTATATTTTTAATGATAAATTTATAAATATTCTATATTTTTAAGTACTAAATTTATAAATATTGTATATATTTATAAATCTATGGGTAATCTATAACTTTAATGGTTTATCTGTAATATCTCGGTTTGTGATAAATGAGAAGAAGTTTAAGAGAATTGATTTAGTTACCTATATCAATAAAGTGTATTTACCTTTTCAGCTTATAAATAATTTTGGAATTAACCGTATTTGGGTTGCAGTAATGGAGAAGTTAAAAAAACATATAAAAAGTTGGGTATTGATAGCAGATACAGTAAATAAATCTCTAAATCCTCTCAAAAATAACAAACCGATCATCGGACAAGGATAGAACCCACAGGCTGAGAGAGGGATGGCCGGATGGGTGACTCACCAAGATAGGCAGTTGAGACGTTATAATTTGGATTCAGAACCGAATCCAGATATGAATGTAAAGTTAAGTGGAGTGACTTTAACTCATATTGTTAAGGGTGACGATCTAGGTGCACAATGTCTTTGTTGTGCTCAGTGAGTAGGGATGAATTGTAATATCCCGCTTTGTGATAAATGAAAAAAAGAGTAAGAAAATTGATTTGGTTATCTGTGTCAACAAAATGCATTTACTTTTTTGGTCAAAGACCTATAAATAACTTCAAAATTAAGCATTTTTAAGTTGGAGTAGTGGAAGAATGGGTGATTTTTTGGGATGTGGTCTGCGAAACTGTGTGAGTTATAAAAAAAACATAGAAAAAAAATTAGATGTTGATTGCAAAAACAATAAATAAATCCTAAAAATATCTCAAAAATAACAAACCGATAGTTGGACAAAGATGCAGTCCATAGACCAAAAAATGGATAAGTGATTCACTGGAATAAGCGGTCGAAATGTTATATTGCTTATTAAACTCATAGATTATACAGATTAACTTACTAACTCATTTAGTTATATGGATAAAAATTTCAATCCAATTAATTTTTTCACATATAAGGTCAATTTAGAGGTAATGATCTATTTTGAGACTCTTAGGTTTTAAAATTACCCTAAATTATTATTAAAAATTTACTTTTTATTGATAAAACTTGTTATGGTTTACGAAGGAGAGTGATATTATTTTTCTAATTTGACCACATCGATATAAGGCAAAAGCCGTAAGACGTCATGGTTTTATCATAAGACAATCCAAAAAGATAAATTACGGTTAACTAATTTAATGCAAATTATGAAAACTGTTATAAGACAATTGTACAACGGACGATTATACTGTCTTCAAACGTTCTATGACCATCTATAGATTTCTTATAAACTTGCTTCTATTAATCTGGCAAAAATTATTAGCAAATCGCACTCGACAGAACTCAAAACCCAGATTTCCTAATATAGAAACATTAATTCTGCTTCCACAAATTACTTATATGATTAGTGAATACACTCAAAATTTATTTTGAAACGAAAACTCAAAACTGTTTTGCTCAATAGGTTTTCTCAATGTTAGTTTATAAGATCAATGTATATAAGTTCGTATACTATATATTTCATTTTACTTTTCGTAAGTTTCATGAAAGTTTTCTACGACTTATCACATCAAATTGAAAAACATATTGGTCGATTAGAAAAGTAGAGTTGAGGGAAAAAAATGTTTGGTAACTACTTATCCTATGGACAGTCAAAGATGCAAAAAATTCTTATTGTGAATTCTGTGATTCAACTTACCATATATACTAACCTTTTAAAACAAACACTTTAATGATAAAATTTCACTCTAAAACTACAGTATTTTAATCAGTAATAATAAATTAAATACAGTTTTTCAACTAATTGTATATTTCTGTTTAGATCACATATATACATATTTTTGATAACAAGTAAGATTTTTTTTTAAAGAAAAAAATTAAGAATCACATATTTTTATTCATGATTATCTTTCAGGTATATACTATATTAATTTATACTATATAAAAGTTAAAACTAAATGCTTTTAAGAGTGTCAGCTTTTTTTTTAAACCAATTAAATTATGTCAAATCAACTTTTCTAAAATTAAGAAATTTTTCAAATTTTAAACAACCAATAATATTTTTCTATACTATCATCTAAAATTGACTATATTTTTAAAATTAATTAATTTTCTTTTTATTTTTAAGAAAGTTTTTTTTTTTAATTCAAAGATATTATATATTTTTCAATAGGTTTTTTATTCGCATTATGCATGGTCTATATTAATAATTTGATTTTATATATTAATACTTTTAAATTATCGAATTATAATTTTGCAAATAATACTTTCTCTCTATGAAAGAGTTATATTTCTTATATTCAAATTCGGATGACACATTTTGAATGGATTTCTAGACTATTAAAATCTAATTTGTAGATAAGCTAATCGAATTACATAGCTGTTCTTCAATATTTGACATTTTTTGCTCTCATGTTTCTTATCTTTTTCTAGTTTATTCTTCTTCGGTTTATTCTGTTTTGTTTTCTTCTTTAATTTTCTTCTTATTATGTTTCGTCTACTTAATTATTTATTTTTGTTTTTATTCAGTTTCTTCTTTATATTCACTCATCTTAGCTCTTTCTTTTTCTTAGTTTTTTTTTTCTTCTCCTTCGTTCTTATTCAATTTCCTATCCAGCTTTTCATTTTCGTATTTGGTTTCTTTTTCGTCTAAGTACATTTTTTTTTTCACTCTTCTTTGATTTTATCTTCTTACTATTTTTATTCTTTGTGTTTGTCTTAGTTCTTGTTCTTTCATTTCTTATATAATTATTTCTTACAGTCGAAGTTTTCATGGTTTCGTTATAATTTTTTTCCTTCAACTTTTTTTTTCTCTTTTGTCTTTCTTATTCTCTGCTGAAAATTCAACTTTAATCTATATTTTTATAAATATGTTTAGCATAAGTCTCTTTAATTTAGTACTATATACTCTACCTAATCTAAAGAATAAAAAAATATATGTAAAAAAAAATAAGCTAAATAATATGACTAAAGATCCACACATGTACCGAGTAGTAGCTAAAAAACATTGAATTTTTATGCAATTAAAGAGATAGTGTAAAGCATTGTTTGAAAGAAACATTGAATTTTTATTTTTCATCATATTCTTTTCTTCTTTCAACATAAATATGATGTTTTGTGTGTTTTTGATATAGTTTAGGACATGTTTTTTTTTGTTTATTAAGCTCTTTTAATGATAATTTTTCAAATAGTTAGTCTATATATCATGAGAATTTTATTTTTGTATAATTTGTTTTCTTTTTATAATGAGTTTTAATGATATATTCAGTTTATCTTATTGTAACCTAAAAATAGTAACTTTTACTCATGATTATCAATGTATGTTATATATTGTTAGATATTTATAAAATCACAACTTTTTTGTCAATCGACAAACAATAAGAAGAAACATAAAAAGAACAAAGATGAAGATATAAAAAATGATAAAAAATGAAGAAGGAAACATAATAAAAAACCACGAGAAGAAAGAAACTAAAAAGGAAAAAAAAAAAAGAAGAAGAATAAAAATGAAGAATAAATCGAAATAAAAAAATGAAGAAACTGAATAAGAATAGAAATATAAAAAAAAACTAAAACAGACTAGACCCAAATAAACATATAAAAATTCATCTATTTGAAACAACAAAAAATTATCAGAAAAATTTATCTTTTAGGAGCAAAAGGAGTAGTAATACAGAACTGCGTATAACATCGGTAAAAAACCTAAGTAAATAAAAAAAAATCCACACAAACTTTGATAGAACAAAGGTTAGTAGGTACCTTAATTCATCGATTTATCAATATTTATAAATTGTAAACTTAACTTTATTCACCAACCCAAAACATGTGAAATTACCTTGACTTATAAAGACAAATGCATTTTACTCACAATGGCAGTATTGTAGAACGACCCACAAGCAAGGGTATAGTAATAAATAATCAAACTATATATTATACGACGCACCACCATATCTCTCTCTATCTTTCTGGAGAGCAACAAACCATAGCAAGAGAGAAAAGAGGAAAATAAAAAAAGAACCCCAAAGAAGCGAATATTTATCATTTCGCCGCTAAGTTTCTATTTCTGAGTATTTGACACCCCGAAAGAGTAGGGATTTCGTGAAAGCCGCCATGTGTGGAGGAGCTATAATCTCCGATTTCATTCCGCCGCCGAGGTCCCGCCGCGTCACGAGCGAGTTTCTCTGGCCGGATCAGAAAAACAAGGGGAAAGCTTCGAAGAAGATATCGAAGAAGCGACCCGATTTCTTCGATCTGGACGATGAGTTCGAAGCCGATTTCCAAGGGTTTAAGGAGGATGACTCATCTTTTGACTGCGAAGATGATTTCGATGTCTTCGCCAATGCGAAGCCCTTCGTCTTCGCCGCAACTACCAACCACATAGCTTCCCCTGCCGCAGCCTTCGCCTCCACTGGTATATGTTTGGGCTCGATTCAAATATTGATCTCCTATGCTCAGTGTTCGGATTCATTGATTAAGAGTTTCTCTTAGATTAGGTTGCTCTTTGTTATGGGTTGCTGGATCTTAATTATGATGTTCATCTTCATATTCCTTATTAGTGGTTATAGCTCAACTGAGAATATTCCAGCCGAAAAGTAAAGATCATAACTTTTTAAGGTTTCTGAGGAAAGGATCAAGCAATAGACTTTTTTTTTTTTTTTGTTTTTTTTTTTTTTTTTTTTAANAGCGATAGACCTTTTACTTCGCTTTGCTTTTGACATGATTATTGCCTTAATTTATCTCTAGAAAATTTGAGAATTTGATGAATATTGTGAGGGGTCATTTGACTTTTTTTTTTTTTTATATGTTCATTGAAAAATTCATGTAGTGTTTAGATCTTCTATCTTTGACTCTTTTGTTTTGTTTTGTTTTTAGTGTCTACCGTGAATTGTTGTTTTAAGTCTTTGAAAAACCATTGCTTTCATCTGCTGTCACTATGTTGATGGTTTATTGCTTTGTGGGGATATTGAATCTCTGTCGTTTCACAAATTGATATTGTGTGTTTTTGATTCTAATAAGGTTCAGTGTCTGGCAAGAAAACAGTAGAGTCCAATGGTGAAGCTGAGAAATCCGGTAAAAGGAAGAGGAAGAATCAGTACAGAGGGATTAGGCAGCGACCTTGGGGCAAATGGGCCGCTGAGATCCGTGATCCAAGAAAAGGCTCCCGAGAATGGCTTGGAACGTTCGACACCGCTGAGGAAGCAGCGAGAGCTTACGATGCAGCTGCACGCAGGATCCGTGGCAGTAAAGCTAAGGTGAATTTCCCAGAGGAGGAGAAGAGCCCTAGCGTCTCCCAGAAACGCCCTGCCGCTAAGACCAGTAATCTTGAGAAGCCAGTGGCTAAACCAAACCAAAGTCCAACTTTTGTTCAGCCGCCAACAACGCATGTGAGTTTCAACTCCTCCTTTGACAACATTGGACATGACTCCTCCTTTGGTGATATGAGTTTCATGGAAGAGAAGCCTCAGATGTACAACAATCAGTTTGGAGGTAACAATGGATACCAGTATTTCAGTTCCGATCAGGGTAGTAACTCGTTCGACTGCTCTGAGTTTGGGTGGAGTGATCACGGCCCTATAACACCTGAGATCTCTTCAATGCTAGTCAACAATAACCAAGCACCGTTCATTGAAGAAACCAATGCAGCCAAGAAGCTCAAACCCAACTCCGAGGATGATGATCTGATGGCATACCTTGACAACGCCTTGTGGGACTCTCCATTGGAAGTGGAAGCTATGCTCGGCGCAGATGCTGCTGCTGCGACTCAGGAAGAGAAAAACCCAATGGAACTATGGAGCTTAGATGAGATCAATTCCATGATGGAAGGAGTCTTCTGAAGTGATTGGTGGTTCCTTGGTTTGTATATAAAGCTGTGTGTTGGTGAGTTTCAATCTCTTGTGGTCAATTGTTAAGACAAACAACCTTAGTATTGGTTACTTAATCTTTTGTGTTTTGGTTGTCTCACAGGATTTTGCTGTTGGGGGATGGTACAAGTCACACCTGAAGCTTGTTTGCATTGGTATTTTATGAACCTATCCCTCTCTCCCATAGAGAGGGGTTCTCTTATAGTTTTCTGAAATAAAATGTGTGTTGAAGTAAATAGAGGTATAATTAGTCTTCTTCTTTCATTTTTGTCTCTCTTTCTTTTCTTTCTTAAGACAGTTATTTATCTTTTGAGCTCGCTTTTTGACCTTTATTTATATAACGTATCATCATCACCCTTGAAACTGTTCTGTTTTGTTACTTTTGTACCCTCAAACTTATTTAACATTATAATAAAAGCTATTCCCTCCGTTTCATATTAGTTAGTTGTCATTCTGGTATTTTTTTATTTGCAATGTATCTGGATGTATCTAGATGTATTTTGAACTTGATACATTTAGATATTGTCTACTAGATATATCCAAATATGGTCTAGATACATTATGATTGCCAGAATGACAAGTAACTTCTCTGCCTCGCAACTTTTTAACTTTTCTTACTCCTTCTGTCCCATGCTGCCTAAGGAAATGCTACTTGAAAAAGTGGACGTATTTGGATGCAATTCTGTCTAGATATGTCCATTTTTCCAAATAGTATTTTCCTAGGCAGCTTATAATATAGGAAAGAGGAAGTAGTTGATATTGAGAATACACCTCGAAAACAGCATAAAAATTAAGCCACTTGTTTATTATTATTATTATTTAGGTTCAATGTATGTAATATGTAACTATGAATCATGATCAACGAGACTGTGACTGATTCACACACATTTTAGTTTATTGTTAATTTTTTTTATAAAATAAACAGTTTAAGATCACTTTAAGGGCATCTCCACCGATGGTTTTTTAACCAAAGTCTCTCACAAATAAAAAGGTAAAAAATGTTATTATATTGAATAGTTATTTCAAATAGTAGAGAGATTCATCTAAAACTCTCTTAAATCTCTTATTTGAGACTTTCGTTGAGTTTTCCAAATAGTTATGATATCCATTCAATTTAATAATATATGTTTGTTTCTTTATTTGTGAGAGACTTTTAGTGAAAAACTCTTGGAGATGGTCGACAGAAAAAGAAAAGAAAAAGAAAAGAGATCATCTTTGATTATACTAATCAGTGCACATGATGACAATAAACCTTTCCATTGACCAGCCGTCCCGTGAAAGACAAAAAAGAGGTATATTTCAAGCATTTATGAAGCTTGCCTGTCCAACTCGACTGTATTTTATTTAGTTCCCTCCTATGTTATAATCAAATTTAGGCTATTCAAAGATGAAATCTTTAATTTAGTTTTGGAACGATTGCGGTATTTTCTCTTCATTGTTGTTCTAGCTAGCTTTGACTCACCATCACTTATATAATCACAGGCGTTGGTTCTATGATACTAGGTTTTTGCTATCAATTACCCTAAATCAATGTATCTATCGCTGTAGTACTTTAGGTATCAATCCAATCAGATGTGACGCTAGCAATCAAGATATGACAGAACTACTTAATTCAAGCCAAATCTATCAGGTGGTTGTGACTAAGAACCTAAGAGATCGAGTCGCTAGTCGACTCGATCGAGCTAGAATAAAGATTGAGAGATCGAGCTGCACTAGCACCGAGCTCGATCGATCTCTAAGGAGAGAGATCGAGTTGATACCAATGAGGACGATCGAGCTAGAACGTAATGAACAAGTTCGTAATGAGTGCAGTAAACTAAATCAA
>OVBJ01001175.1:0-32536 GCA_900406535.1 Noccaea bulbosa
TTATAATATTATAATTACAGAAATTTTAAAAATTAAAATATTATATTATAACTGATCCAAATTTCTAAATATTTAGTTAATTTTTATTGGATCAAACATTTAAAATTTAATAAATACAAAATATTAGAAATATCTTGAGAGTTCCAAATTGAAAATAAAAAAGTATGGTGGTTCATGAACCTATTATAAAAAGAATTATATTAATAAGAAATTATAAGAATATGAAGATTAGTTTAATAAACATTCTAAAATATAAGTAATTTTGATTTAATCAATATAATTTTTAATATAACCGTATAATATATATACAAATTATATTTACATATTCAAACAGCTTATACTCTGTGTGTAGTGATGGAGATATCAGTTACTCTAATGATGATGAAATATTCGTATGTTTTCAAAATCTTACATTAAGAATTAAGATGTATAATAGTTTATGAAATTATTATAAAACAAAGAAAATTATGTCAAACCATGATGATTTATTAAGTTTCTAAATTTTCTAATTTATTTTTGTTTAATATAGTTTTAAATATAATCGTTTAATTGCAGTTGCATTACTAATAAACATTCTATTATTACTCATAAATATTATTATTGTGAAAAAAAATTATTAAATTACATTTTTTAAAAATTATTTCAAAAATTATTTAATAATGTAGTCTATAAAATTTTCACTACGCGCAGGACGCGGGTCCAACTCTAGTATCTAAATAATATCCATTTCACTCATTCTACATTATTGTTGTCTTAAATATCGCATTTTCTCAAATTCTCAGATTATAAAAAAGGTGATGCAATTGTGATAAAGTCAAAAATCGACATGTTAATGTACAAACGAAATACTTGGTTTATTTTGGTTTCTTTTGGTCGACATAATTTACTTACTCGGGGGCATAGAATTGTTGTTATATCGAAATACTTGGTTTATTTTGGGTACAAAAAAATGAAATTCCCCCAAAAGGTATTTGTTTATTTTGGTTTCTTTTGGTCGACATAATTTACTTACTCCGGCCTCCGGGGCATAGAATTGTTTTTGTTATCGGTACGGGTCGACATAGTCGGGTACAGCTTTTTCGTTACTTAAACAAATATAGGCCTCACAAAAATTCAACTGTCTTCTTCTGTCGCAGCCAAAATCGAGAAGATTTCTCTAATCTCGTTTCTACGGCCTAGGTTGAGTCGTAGCGATAAGTTTAGCTTATTTCTTTACCCCCATGGGTTTCTGACGAAGCAGGGAAGAGAGAAGCCGAGTTTTCTTCCAAGGAATTGAATTTTGGTTTCTCTTCAACATCAGACCCAAAAAAGAAGAAATGATCAAGCTTTGCTTCATGACTTCTCATGGCTACCAAATCCCTGGCCTTGGTCTTCCTCAAGAGCTGAGCAACACTGAAATCATCAAGGTAACTAATTTACTTCTCATCACCGTTCATCGATCCGACTTATATTCAATTCCTTCTCGCGTTTGAGTTTTATGTTGGATTTGATGACTTGAATGGTTGATTTTATCTGGGTTCGTGTAAAATTGGTGTATCAATGCTTCAATTTTATGTAAAGGTGGCATCTTTGATTCGCCTTTTCCCGTCTGCTTCTTGTTTGATCGTGTTATTGTCAATTGAATGATGCAGACTAACCGGTCTTATCTGGTGAATCCCGGAACAAAGCAAGAGATAATACCTGCGACCTCCTTCAATCTGAATCCGCAAAACCTGGAACCATGGAAACCGGTTTCTTCATTTACCAAATCTAACCAATTCGTGGAGCTTGACTCGGCCATGATGAAACCTCTCCTCATGGATGTTCATGGTAAGCTCAATTGGTTAAATGGATTTTTTTTTATGTCTATTCAATTTCCACAATTTACAATGAGGTTTTGCTTTATGGTTGATACAGAGGCGGCACCAGAATCTCTGGTTTTGAGCTTTGAAATCGCTGACAAGTATGCGAGACAAGAGAAAGTGATGGAGTTTCTTATGTCTAGGTCAAAGGAATTGAAAGAGAGAGGAGTTGATATGTCTGTGCTATCTGAATTGATGGAGCTAGAGGCTGTGAAATCAAGTTCCAAGCTACTACCATATGGTGCTTCCTCTGTTCTTTACTTGAATCAAGAACTAGGGAAACCGGTTGATAATCCAGACTTCTCTGTGCAATCGAATGGCCACGTTCTCTTCTCCTCAAGTAGCAGTCATGAGCTGAGTGATTTACTCTCTGAGTTCAATTTCTCAAGGAATTCAACAAAAGGGAGATCTCTCTCACCGCTTGTCCCGCAGTTTCAATGGTAACATTCCTCACACTGTCTTCACTTCCCTTTGTCTGTGTTTCGTTTCTCGGTGCTAATGGTCTTCGCTATTTCGTTTGTGCAGGTTTGAAAGTGAAGTAATAACACCAGCGAAGCTGAAAGTAGCTACTGTGCTAGCACCTTTGAAGAGGTAATCTAATCTCTCTTTCTCTCTTTGTTTTGCTTTGGTAACTATTTACTTTTGGCGTTGTTTGTCAGTGTTCTCATATTCGAATTCTGCTTTTGATTCAAACAAGTCCTGAGAAAACCAGGCTCAAGCCATCATCACCGAGGAAACAAAACACGAAGCGGAAAGCTAAACAGAGCGACCTCTACAGAAGAAACCATCTCCACGCTTATGAGAGCCTTCTGTCTCTAATGATAGGCAATGATCCTAAAGACAAACACACAACAGTACTCTCTTTACAGAGATCATGCGGAGAGCTCTCTGAGCTTCTGACTCAGTTTTCTATCACTGCCGCGGGAACTGGAATGGCTGTGCTCTTCTCTGTGGTCTGTGGCCTTGCTTCAAGGAGTGTGCCCTTCTGCGCAGACAAGTTCTTCGACACTGGACTTGGTTTCAGTTTGGTAATACTGTCGTGGGCTGTGATCAGACTCAGGGAAGTGATTGTTAATGTCAATAGGAAAGCAAGCAAGCAATGTTCAAGTTTGAAAGATGGAGAAATCATGAACAGTGTGGAGAGGAGCATCAAGGAGGTTTACGTCAGAGCTGTCACGGTAATCGCCGTGTTTGCACTTAGGTTTGCATGTTGAGAACACGCGGTGAAAGATTTAAATCATTTGATTTACTTCTCCAACGAAAGCTTAAAAGTTGGTGTGTAAATGACTAAAACTTGTTTAGTGTTACTGAGCATGTAAATGTGAAGATGATATTGTGTGTTGTAGAACCTAAGAGGTCATGAATTTTGCAGAGGGAATAAATTGTTTTGCAATTGATTATATGAACAAGAAAATCTCTGATATTCTTCCTATTTTCTCTCTTATTAAAACCAATAATAGTAAGTATCGCATAAGAAACTAACGATAAATAACCAAAACAAGAAGAAAAAATGAAGTCTTTGCAATTAACTTGTATGTTTAAACTCGTGTCACTGTGTTCGGGATCCGTTGCGGCCATTGTGGGAGAACGGAGAAGGAACGAGGAACACAATGATTTTTGTAAATAAAACATGAATCTAGGACCTTGAACGGAAACCATAATGCGACCGTCGTCTCTGCTATGTTCCAACTGATTGTGGAGCATAAATTTGCCATTGTGTAAGTTTATAGATAGAAAACCTTGCTGTTCCTTGCTGCAAAAGTAAGCTGTTTTTTTTTTTTTTCCCATCAAAAGGGTTTATTCTTTATTGTGAGGGGACAAAAGTCGAAACCGGTCGAAGTCAAAGCCGCCGGGGAGATTGCAGATATGAGTTGCCAACCGTCGCTATGTAGTCAGAGACAATGTTCATATACATAAGAAACCCTTGAGAAGCCCTTGAGAAGCTGTGACAGCTCTTCGGAATGTGGTAGTTTTATCCAAGTCAGGGAAAGGCGTAACACGGCATTGATCAGAAACAGCGTAGAAATCAATGGATACAACAAGTATATTACCCATGAGACTGTTCCAGGCGTGCCAGTGAAGGTTTCCGTTCAAGCTAATGGCGACGCGATAACTATTAAGGACAAGAAAGTAAGGAAGATGATAAGTGTTGTGACTCCACGAGCCTGTCTCAGATGAATATATCAGGGAAGTTAAGCTCATGTTTTTTTGCCTTCCATCCATCAGAACAACTTTGGAACTTAAAAGAAAGCCCTTGTCTTGCACCAAAAAAAAAAAAAAACGCCCTTGTCATCAGTTCGTGTGACAATTCCCATGATCGGTTGATCTTGATTCGTTACAAACCCTAGAGGAAGAGCATCAGGAAAGATGATTTCTACGCATTCCCTTGAAACCGGATTAGCCACGTAAAGGGATCCATTTTTCTCCTTGAGTGGCTTTACGTAGATCAAAATCAACCCAACATCGGAATAAGCAAAGACTCTGGCTGGTATGTAATTGTTGTTGTTGTTGAATCTTTTTAGGAAAGAGGAGATGAAAAAGTCCAAAGATTTTTCAAGTCCCAAGTTTCGCATCTGTAGTGAGCCATAATTTCTCCCCCATAATACATGAACGACCATGAACAAGAGTGCGAGTTTTGGTGCAGTGATATGAAAAGTTCCCAGAAAAACGGAGACTCTACGATCGATTTCCACTGCTTGCAAACCACTTTTGAAGCTGTGACGGTCTTAATCGGTAGTCTCGCAAGTACAATCGCACATAGATCATCTGTCAAGCAATCCATCTTCCTCATCTGTTGAAAATGTGGTTAGAATACAAAGAAACGCAAATTGGTTTCAGAATAGAATTTTCAGAACTGTGGGCACATATCTTATTATATAAAGTATGATGCACGACGTGGTTGCACACATAAGATTTTTATAATTCATATGATTAATTAAAACATATTCCCATTACGAATATAATTCATAGGATTAAAAAAAACATATTCATAGGATTAGTTAAAACATATTCCCATTAAACATACATGTATTTTAATTAATTCTAAAAGTATTAAGATCGTAACATGTGTTATAAAATAAGAAAAATAAAAAGATAATATATATATATATATATATNCCAAAAATCAGTAAAACAGAAAATAAACAATATACTTCCACTAAGAAAAGAGGAAAAAAAAACATATTCCTATTACGAAAAAAAATAAAAATGAAACAAATATTTAAAAAAAAAAAAATTGTTACATCCATTAAGAAAAAGAAAAAACACATATTCCCATTACGAAAAAGAAATTTTTATATATATATTAATTTTTAATCTTTCTATCTCATTAAGAAATAAAAAATCATGTATGTGAAAATTCAAAATATCTATGAAGAATATTTAACTCTAGATTAGTTGGATTGAAATCGGATTTATTATTGCAACATGTGTCTAAGATTTGATCAAGTGATGACATATGTCAACACAAAAAATTGTAAATATGTAATAACAGAAATAGAAAAATTAACAAAATAATTGTAAAACAACTAACTAATAATGGAAAAAAAATTATAATGGTCCGAGGAAAAAATAAAATTGAAAAATAAACAATATAAATAGAAAATTGACAAATATTTTTTTTATAATAGACAGATATTCTAATTTTAAATAGTTTAATGTTCATTTTTTTGTTAAGCAAAACAATATTTAAAATGATATCATCAATTGGAATCTCTTAAACGGAATAATCAAAGTTTTACTAATTAATTAGTCGATCTGATTTAAACACATGTAAGTCTTGCTATATTGGATAAAAAATACAAACAAAACAATTTAATTCATTTTTCATTTCATGAATTCAAAAAAATGTCAATTATAGTATATAATAAAAGGAAATTTACCTTATTCTAATTTACTACTAGGATAAATATTTTTGTTTTCATGTGGGCTAATGCCTAACATAATATAATGAAAGGAAATTGCCTTATTCTTGAAAAGTTAATTAACTATGAGAAATTCTTTGTGTTGTTGTATTAAACTCATCTCTGTTTCGTTAATTTAATGAATTATTTTTAAAAGGTTACAATGTCACAGTAAATAATATAATTTTAAGGTTTAAAGTGTTACCTGTTGTCGTAATGAAAGTTAAAATATGCGATTTTCTTCTAATATCTTAGCATAAATCTGAATTTAACCCCAAAAAAAACTAAAACCCTTTCTGGCAACAAAAAGGAAAGACAACAATTGTCGATAATTGAAAGACCGGCAGCAGATTATCACTAGTCTTCTTCCATTGGAACTTGTGGCATGTCAAACCAGTCTTCTTTTATTGGCTTGTTGTTGATCGTAGAAGCTGAATGTGAATTGTCCTCCTTCTCTCCTCGGTTTCTGCTATTCTCAAGCTCTCTCACAATATCAGGAGTAATCTGCAATATGGTAAATAAGGTTTAGTAAAAAAAAAAAACAAAGGAATACCTTTAATTTAAGGACTTTGATTAGACAAGGGAAATAAAGTGGTCATATATACAAGGTTGTGATTTTGCTTGTCAAGTAGACTTGTGAGACTCTTTTTATCTTCCTTTCTTAGTTCATGCTTGTACCTGCAAAAGTAAAGAGGCCAACAATGAGAGGCAAAACCTGGCTAGTTACTATGCCTGAAAGAACAATTAAACTCTTCTTCTTCTTCCTTACCGTTGCACAAAGGCGAGAAGAGTTTGGTGCCAAATGACTGGCATTACTCTTGTCTCCTTGTGAAATCTCAAGAAATGAGCAGCAACCACATCAATCGCAGAAAGAGCCAGCGCATATTTCTTCTCCAAAATAACTTTTATGAAATAACTACACACACACACACACAAACAAAAACAGAATGTAACCCAAGAAAGGCACATCAACATTGTATCTGAATAATGCACCTATCTGTATACGTGTAAGGTATACAATGCATTTACCTTGTTGTGCCAAGAAACTTCATCTCCGCCAAGCATACCAACGCGGCACTGCAGTTTATATACAAGAATAAATTTGTTATATATGTTTGATAATGTGGCAAAACTTTCAGAAAAATAAAGGTAATGAAAATCCTTGTTACCTTGAGAAAACTCCAGGAATAGAAAACTTCTGCATTATACTCCCTATAATTACAGCTTCGGTGATGGTGCATGTTCCAGACTGAAATACAACATGCAAGTAATACAATTATCAGCAAAAAAAAAAAAAAAAAAAAAACAAANACACCTTACACAGGGGAATTAATATTCCACAGTAGAATCCTCTGGGCTTGAAGAGTGTCTTTTTCAAAGATTGGTAGAGGCAAAAATGTAGCTTCTTGTGGTTTGACCCTCGGAAGAAGAAAAAGCTCAAAGAAGCGTCCAGCTTTGCTACTGGAAGCAAACATTATTGTAGCCTTGTACATGGCATTGGGTGACCAATTCTCTGGTTGACTCAACCTCAATAAATCAGCCCACTTATCAAGTTTAGTAACATGGTTAAGAGCTTTGGGCATTTTCCCATGTGTATACATACTCATAAACTTTCCTAGCCTGCACAGTTTGGTGGTTATATATATCAGAGACAAACCTCAAAAAGCAAAGTTACTTTTCTTGCAAGGAGAAGGAGAAAAAGAAAAAAAGAGAGAAGGTTACTTTTGATAAAAGTCAGTTTCAAAAACAGAAGCTGAACCTACAGTCATGCAAAAGAAAGATGTCAATCCAGCCAGAAAGAAATATTAAAAGCGATGATATTCCACAAAGTTATCAAGCAAAACCTGTAGAAACATCATCTTGATCTTGAAGCTCTTTGATAGAGCTAGTAATAGCATTAGAGAGACGTTTTGCTAATGAAGCCCCATCCTTTTGAAATAATGCATCTACTAATAGCTTGTCCTCTTCTTTCTCCAATGGCTTGCCATCAATAACAATTTCCATCACATAACCGCAAAGAAATCTAAAGCTAATGTTCAAACCTTTACATAACAGTCAAAAGTAGAGAAAGGAAAGAATCTCACTTGGTAATCACCAAGTTGGCTCTCAAACTCTTGGGATTGCTCATCAATATCATCATCAGTAAAATCTTCAAACCCATACACTGCCTGCTTGAAAGAGGCGATCATGGGTATTTCCTGGGCGTTTTCTTCATCCTCAACCTCCTTTTGCTGCTCATAGGCAGCCTTCAGGATCTTCTCCGTTAGCTACACACATATAAAAAATAAAATAAAAAGCTTTAGAAACCCATCGATATTTTTCGATCAGAATCAACGAAACAATCCGAAATCTCTCACCTTCCGGGCTTTGCAACCCTTCGTCGGTGAGGCGGCAGCGACGGAGATAGCTCTAAAGTTCCTCTTTGTCGCCGTTGGAAACGGCAAAAGTGCAATGCTTTGCTCAGTCCGAACCTGAAGAAAGGCCCCTACGGTTTAGGTCTGAATAATTAAATTAAATAAATAAAAAGTCTGAAAATATTTTGACGTCTTAGTTCGGATTAGGGTTTACTCTTTTGTCTGATCAATAATTGGAAAAGGAAAACCCTTTCTTCTTGGTTAACTTTTCTGATTTCTCGTTTCACGTATTCTCACACTTTTTTTGGGGTAAAATGTGAAGAGTACTTGGAAACACACTTGATTATATATAAGCATGAACATCTCTATCAATTGTATAGTTTGTTACAGTCCGGTTTAGTCTAGCTAAATTAATTGTGATTTGCTTTGGTACAGCAATTCTATATATACCAATACCGAGAAAATATTTATTGCACAATATATCTTGAATTTTGTTTCGATGGTAGAATCGAGCTTTGTCCTATACTCCGATACAAACAAAGGTCAAAGGATTTGAACAAAAAAAAAAAAGAAAAATAAAAAAAAACAAAGGTCAAAGGCATAATGATGTCTAGTGGATTGTCAGAGTCGTTCAACGATGCTCTCTCCCTCGTTGTAGAGCTCAGATGGTGTCTCCTGTTTGTAGTTTGAAATGCCTTGGCGATCATTCTCCTTCATGGAGTTATTTATTTAACTCAGTACGACGCCGTCCTTAGTTCGTCTCGCTATTGTGGAGAATGAAGGATGAAATAAAAACAATTTAAGGTGAAACAAGAATAATTTGCTTAGAAGAAAACAAAAACAATACTGAACAAACAGAGAAATGAGAGAACTGGAAGCAGCTTTTTTTTTTTTTTCAAGTTTCACAAAGTAGGAAGCAGCAATTCAAAAGTGCCTCTGCCGTAATCTCTCTCGTTGGACACTTCAATTATGTTTCTCACTCTGTTATTTGATCTACTCGAAATCTCAAAGCAACGAAACAAAAGGGAAAAAAATCACATCATTGATGGGTTCCTAGAGAAAACCTAAAGATGTGCCTTTTAGAGAACTCTCAACTCATCACTTTTGAGACAACACCAGCTCCAACTGTTCTTCCTCCTTCCCTCAATGCAAATCTTTGACCTGTTTCAAAATATTAGCAAGTCAGAAATCGAAATTGCTGAAGCACAAAAAGAGGACGCAAGTGTGTCTGAAAGATTCTTGACCTAGTTCGAGTGGGACAGGCATGATCAGCTCGAAGACCGCAGTGACATTGTCACCAGGCATAACCATCTTCACGTTCTCAGGTAGCTCTACTTTTCCAGTGATATCTGCAGTCCTCAAGTAAAACTGAGGCCTGTAGTTTGAGAAAAACGCAGTGTGGCGTCCACCTTCGTCCTTTGTGAGCACGTAAATCTCTGCTTCAAACTTCTTGTATGTCTTGCATGAACCAGGCTTAGCAATCACCTAATAAGGAAAACCACAATAGAGAAGACGAAAAACAGCTTCATTAAAGTTTGTTTTGCTATTATTCCATCATTCAGTAGTCATAACGATGTCTCAAAGCTTACCATTCCACGCTGAATGTCTTCTCTCTTAAGCCCACGCAGAAGAAGTCCAACATTGTCACCAGCCTAACATAAAGGAAGCCAAGATTTAATCAGTATCTTACAACTTGTCTTTGTAGTCTTTCGAAATTGCCTTTACCTGTCCATTGTCCAAAATCTTCTTGAACATCTCAACCCCAGTCACTGTTGATTTGATTGGAAGACCCTGAAAAATCATATCTCACAGTTATGCTAAAAGAAAATGTTTTATCGTACTCGTAATAGCCCCTAGTAATCACTACTTTGGTTGAATTAAACGCAATATCCATGCACACTCACATCTCTTAAGCCCAATATCTCAACTTCTTCACCCACTTTAATAACTCCCTGTTCAATACGACCGGTTGCAACAGTTCCACGTCCCTTTAAAGCAAAAATAAAAATCTATCAGAACTGATTTCTCAAGAAAGCAAAAAAATAAATGAATGAAATAAAAACGACGAGCATGCAGATTAGTATACTTGAATCGAGAAGACATCTTCGATTGGCATCAAGAATGGTTTGTCGAGCACACGAACAGGGTCTGGTATGTATTCATCAACAGCATCCATTAGCTTTAATATCGCCTGCCTTCCAATTTCATCGTTTGTGCCCTGCAATGCAGACAGAGCAGATCCTCTGATGATGGGAATGTCATCTCCAGGAAACTTGTAGAAGCTGAGAAGTTCTGTATGGGGACAAGAGTTGATGTCAGAAAGCTCGTACTTTACTTCATTCGCTGAAAGAAATAAATTATGTTATAAAAACATTCTACAGACCACGTAGTTCCATCTCTACAAGCTCCAACAACTCAGGATCATCCACCACATCAACTTTGTTCAGGAAGCACACAAGTGATGGAACGCCAACCTATGGAACATCGCATAATCAAAATGTTAACCAATATCTCACTCAGTTTTAGCTTCGAGTGTTCAGATTGTAACGATGCAAACCTGACGTGCAAGTAGAATATGCTCCTTTGTCTGGGGCATGGGTCCATCTGGCCCAGAAACCACAAGAATTCCACCGTCCATTTGTGCAGCTCCAGTAATCATATTCTGAAAGTTAGCAACTGAAGCATTAAGGCTCAAACGTTTATTAAAGTACTTCAAAGGAAATCCATACACTGATGCATTATTCCCACCAAACATTTCACATATGCTAGATTATGATGCATTTCACAGTGCGGTGTTAGATGAGATAGACTACAATACTAGAATAATATTTTATAGAATCTGACTATTAGCAGCAGCAAATGTGAAGTAAAAAAGAAAGTTGGCATCTTACTTTGACATAATCAGCGTGCCCAGGGCAATCCACATGAGCATAGTGACGCTTTGTTGTCTCATACTCCACATGAGCCTACAGTACACAACCAAGTAACATTAACATCAAGTAAAAGACTCGAGAAAATTTATCTGACTTGGAAATGGGAAACTAAACGAGACAAGAAGATATAACACAGACCGTCGCAATTGTAATTCCTCTCTTCTTCTCTTCAGGAGCTTTATCAATTTCATCAAAAGCAACAGCTTTAGCTTTGCCCTCCTCAGCAAGAACCTAAGCATAAGTTGAAACGCTATATCAACTTGAAAAACAGTTTCCAATTGAATTTTTCATCAATGGTTTGGCATCAACAATCATTTTTGGAAGTTTCGTATCACAAATATGCTCAAACAAATGTACAAAAGAAGCACCTTTGTGATCGCAGCAGTTAAAGTAGTCTTCCCGTGATCTACATGACCAATTGTTCCAACGTTTACATGAGGTTTACTGCGATAAGAGCAACAACAACACAGATTAACACAGACAAAAGGAAATCCATTTCCCTTACCAATCAAAGTCACTCACATTCTCAACAAGGCTCCAAGCATTTCAAATCAAGGAAAAGAAGGAAACAAAACTCACTTTCGAGTAAAAGTAGCCATCGATCTCCAGAATGAAGTTCCGAAACTTGGGGAGGAGAGATCATCTCCTCCGATTGAGTGAGAGATCGAGTAAGACGAAGGAATGGAACCACCGCAGCGCGAGTAGATCTGGGACGAGAAAGGAACAAGCCGCTTGGAGCTAGGGTTTCGAAGAATCGCGGAGGCCATTTTTGAGTTAACACAGAGAGAAAAGGATAACCAAATCGACGAAGGCCAACTTCTGAGATGGGAGTGAGAATGTGAGATGGGGTTTTAGTCGCCCTGAGGGTTTCTCTTGAAATCCCGAACCTGATTTTTTAACCCGACCCGACCTGGATAAGCCCACCTTTACTAATATTGGGCCTTGGGTCAGTAAAGAACCAACTTGTTTCAACAGATGCGAAATGTTTTTGTTTCCTCAGGACTAGTGTAGTCTACTTGTTTCTTTGATTTTCATTTTTCACACTGTTTAACATTTAGGGCTCGAGATTATTTCTTAAAGTGTAAATTGATACTGCAAAAGATTTTACATAATCTCGAATATGTGTACAAATTTTCCATAGAAAAGTTACAGAATAACGATGGATTAACAATGGATAAAAAAAAAAATATATATTGTTATTATTTTATTTATATATTATTAGCTACGAATTATGTTTTTCGCTAGTCAGTATAAATTATTGCTGTGCTATGAATTGCCAGATCAACTCAAGTCCGGTTATAATTGGTTTAATTTGTAGTTACTTCAAATTGTGAAACTGAATATTGGCTTTGATTTGTAGTTATTGGTTTTAACTAATACCGAAGATAAACCTATATATACTTGAAGAAACAACTCATCTGTTTATTATGAATTTATGATCCCACAGTCTGAACAAATGTTTCTCTCATATATTCTTCTTTTTGAAGATATGTAGAGTGTACAAGTTGCCTACAACTATCGATGAGAGATCTTCAAAATTAATTAACTTGCGTTTTCGTAGTAGACCAGACATTTATGTCGGAAGAAATTGTCTATCTTTGTCAAATCCATCGCAAATGTCACGTAAATTATCAATGCATTTTATAGTCCTTGCACGATTTATATGCAATTGATGTCTCTCTTATATGCATCTGAAAGCAACGGTTCCCATTGATCCACGTTGCACGATAGTAGTTCGTATAATCACATTCACATGCGTTGCCGTGGACCGTCTTACTTTATTTCTTAACAGTCTATATCAGTGCTATTATTTGTTGACAATACAAATTTTTTTTTATTCAAGCCAAGAGTAAACACCAATATGCTCCAATATGCTGCCCATTCACGATGATGAAGCCTTTTTACATGAAAGTTCTGAAGATCACGATTCTCCGCCGGTGTATGTATCATCAAGAAATCATGAAAACTTTTTACGTCCCAAATCCAATAATAAAGTCTTAATCTTGGATACTCAATTTTAGAGTCACAGGTTTGATTTTATAATAGAACAGAGTTGCATACTTGTGAAAATAATTTAAAATTCACTGACAACCCAAATACTGTTTCTGTTATTGAATTTAAATAATTATAAATGACTTCGTATATAACTCTGTGTGACTGATTAAGTAATACAAAAATAAAAACAGGAATAGAAATCGGCTTCATTTTAATAACTATGTACGTCATGTGTCCTAAACGTCTAAAATATATTATAGTACCGTCAATGTAAGAACAACTTCAACCATGACCCAACCAAATTTCGTAGAGCAGTACTGAAAATATATACTGATAAGACCAACAAAAGAAAAACTAGGCAATCTGGATAAACATTTTTATCATCTTAAGATTTTTTTGGTACATAGACAATGTTATACGTACTGATACCCTGAAAATTTGTTCAATTGTCTACTAAAGAAATTAATATCATTAGACATACAACTAGAATATAGATACTTTCATCTTTGTTAGAATCTAATTTTCAAGATAATATGATTATATATTATCGATGTTTATATGTTTTACGTATGCAACATATATACATATATAGAAAGACCACACAATTTTATTCCGAAAATAAAAGGGAACTTTTGTTTTCCGGACCACATGGGAATGTGTTACCAACTATCTCTTTACTTTGAAATGTAAGATATGAAAGAATCTCCTTAAGGCTTTGAGGCTCAGAAGAGAAGAGCATATTTTCCTTTTATCGTACCTTTTAACGGCAAAGGTAAAAAAGAATATAACTTTTTCAAGTTAAATTGTTTTCATCATATATGCAATGTCTCCTCGTTTATTTTAAAAAATAATTTGGTTATAACTTAAGCTTTGAAGACTAAAAGCTGAGTTTTGGATGATTTTTTTTTTTGTCATCTTAAATTTATAATTTAATGAAAACTAAAAATTATACATAAGTCTAAACGAGATAAGCAAAGCCAGTGAAAAAAACTAAATAACCACGGAAACAAAGCCCAAATGAAGAAAGCAAAACCAGCGGAAAAAAAACTAAATAACCCCGAAAACAAAGCTGGAGTACTAAACCCACAAGTAAAACAGAACTAACTTTAACATAACTAGAAATATGACCCGCGCAATGTTCGAGATTAAAACTATACCAAATTTTAAATTTTATTTATTTAATTAAAAACTATTATTATACTAATGATCTATTTGTTTGTATAGTGATTTATTCTAAATTTTTAAAAAGTAATGTTCTTAACTATCGGCTCTTATTCGCACTATTACCAAATACTAAATTTTATAAATATATTTTAAATACTATTTTTATATATAAACTATTTTTACTCGATCTTTACCCGCTACAATTTTATCATTTACAGATAATATTTTCACATATTTCTATGTATTAAAATTTTATACACAAATTTATAAATAGATTTCATGAATATTTAGTTATTGTTATTATTTTCCTTTGAATCTTTGAACACTAACTTTTATTTATTTTACTTAATTGTTATATAAATCTGAGAATGTGAAGAAATACCATGAATACAAAAACTGAAAAGTTATGAAACATTTAACAAGTTTTTTTTTAATAAAATATCAGTATCATGCTAACAGAGTAACAGCAACCGGAATTGCAGATGTGTTATCAGCTAGAGAGAAGTTATTCATCTTTTATAGTATAGATTCACAATACAGATATTAGCTTCAAATCTACATTAATGAAACCTTTTTTTAATGATTATCCAGTAATACGGTTAAAACCTTTTTTAAAAAAAAAACTAATACCATTAATCTCTGTATTGGGTTTAAATGGGTTTTTTTGTTTGTTGAAGATAGGGTTAAAAGAGTTCCCGCAGGATCCATTAAAACATATAATTATTTTAGAATATATAATTTTGTAATTTACGGTTTTATAATGTATTAAAATGAATGTAAATGTCATTTATTCAATCTATACATGACTGCATAAAACTCATAATATACAAGACTTCCTAAATAAATTTGACCCTGAAATACCAACAACAAAATATCTATGCTGAGCAATAGATAAAGTCATCTTTCTTATTCTTAATTTTCGAGATAAATTATCCTTAGCCATTTACAAAAAGAGAGAAACTTCTTCTTCATCTTTTCTTCTTGTAGAGCCCGTGGCTCATATTCCATGAATAATATATTAATTATAAGCTTTACGCCAATCAATACTTAATGATTCATAAATTAATTATTGTATAAAGGTTTATTATAAACAAATATATAAGCTAACTTTACGTGGTTGGACCATCTTTCCACGGTAGGAGGGTATCTATATCGATACACGAATAATGCGATATCGACATATTCGACATGTTTTTGTTATTTATATAAAGCAATCAATATATTAACGGGGAAAAAGCTTCTTAAAGACTTACTTCATTTAGGTAGCTAAAACCCGTTTCAAAGTTAGAAGAATATTAAAACTTCATTACAGTCCAACACATGTAACAATATTCTCTTAGAAAAAGAACGTTATCTCCTAATGAAAATTGAATATGTATCTCGAACTAATTAGTATTAAATTAATTAATTAGCTAGATGTGTACATTGCTGACTTTTTCTACTGAATATGAAAAGAACGATATTTTGGTTTCCAATTATTAGATACACGGTTATAAATCAGTAAATCACTCTTATAAAAAAAAAAAAAAACGTTATAGAAATTGTGGTCATATAATCGACATCTGCATGCGAGTGTAACACAATTATATACTTATTTATGCGCTTGCCGCTTTGTTCCAACAAATGATCCGTTTGCTCTCTTTGACACCAACTCGAGTGTTATAGTAACACTTTTTAGTTTTAGTGGCATTAAGGGTTTATAGTTAACGCCATGCCTCTTTTGAGTTTGTGCCTTAGGTAGTGGAAAAGGGAATCTACTGACCTTAGAGGGTGGAGAGGTTCCTGCGACCCACAAATCGGGAAGATGTAGGCCCAAATTTCACCACACCCCACCAATTTGTAGACTTTTCATCCGGGTCCCATAATTTTATATTTCGTTGCTTCTAACCCATCATTCATTGCCTCTGACCTTTTTGACAAGGCTGCATAACCTTTTGCTCCTTATGGGTGTGTTATAATTGGTCTTACCATGAAATTCGACGTCTTTATTTTTGTCAAAAACCATCAAATTCAACTTATTTTCAATGCTTAATTAATACTATGAAATATATATGTACATATAGACTAAAATTGCATTCTAACAACCACACCACACTTATGTGAAATGAAAAAATCATATATTTTTTTTTTTTCACTGAAGTTTGAATTGTATTAAAGCTCAAAGAGAGCAAATGCAGGTACACAAAGGTACCGAGAAACAGAGTATATCAGAGAGATAGAAACCATGTCTCCAAACAAAAAGTAAAAACATAAAATGGTCGAGCAACTAACGAACTCAAACCGAGAATGAAACAAACGAAAAACATCTCATAAGAGAAAAGGATGTCACTTCCTTATTCACCACACAATAGTTTTTCCTTCTCAAAAATTGCTCTCATCCACCGAGGTTCTCCTTGGGCAACATAAGATTGTACTCTGTTTTTCAGCACCACACTCTTAGCAATCTCGGAGGCTCTTAAGTTTGACTTTGGATCCTCGTAGTTGATATCCCATCCAACTTTGTTCTTCGTGAAGTTTAGTAGACCCACCATATGACCTGATAGAGATGGCCAGAGCTGAGGTTCATATAATGCCTTAATTTATTATTGTACTCAATTCCATCCAGCTATTGTTATTTTATAAGAACTAGAATTTTGATTCACGCGATGCGTGAGATTTAAACTATACTAAATTTTAAAATTTATTAATTTAATTTTAATTATAAATATTTCTATTTAATTTAAAAAATTATATTATTAAACTAATAATTTACAATATTTTTTCATATAGTTATTTTAATTTTGAATTTGGAAAATTAATGATTTTAACTATCGCCTCTTATCCGCACTATTGTATGATACTAAATTTATAAATATACTTTGAATACTATTTTCTAATATATAAATTATCTTCACTCAATCATATATACTTTGAATACTGTTTTTCGATATATGAACTATCTTTATTCGATATTTATCCATTATAACTCTATCAATTACACGTAATATTCTCGCATATTTATATATATAAGCAAGTAAATGGAATTTTATACACAATTTTTGTAAATAGATTTCATGAATATTTAGTTATTATTATTTTCTTTTGAATCTTGTAACACTTACTTTTATTTTTTTTACTGAAAATTATTAATTGAACGTAAAAATATGAAGACATAATTGAAAAGCAGAACCTTAAAACTGATAAAATAATTGAAAAGATTTTATTTTCTATGTGTCATATCCTCATATGTCATCACTGATATATGTCATCACTATAGAGTACGAAAATACTGATGTCTGTTATTATTTTATAGTATAGATTTGGATGTAAATACGTTATGATATTAATCATCTTCTACTGAATAGCAAGAGGTGGTTAGCTTTGATAAAAATGTTTTTAATAACCAGTACTTTTTGTTTTTGTTTTTTTTATATCATGTAACTGTGATATTTTATGTTTTGATTAATCACGTAGAAAGGACCTTTTTAACTATTAGCCGATTGACATGTAAACAAAAGGAAGGAGTGATGACAACCCTTTAACTAAAAAAAAACAAAGGAGGGAGGAGTCAGATGAGAACAACGACAATAGTAGACAATAGTTGAAGTTCTTAGACTAATCAATATCTTTCGAGATACAAATCAATTTGAGTATTATTATTTTATACGTCATCTCTTAGATCATCTTCCACGGGCCTCATGGACATGGACATTGACATCATGACTCATGAGTTTGGTTTGGTGTAAAGTTAAAATACACATAGTAACACGGAATTAACAATCAGTTTATTACATTTCTATGTAATACCAGTTACTAAATATAGTAAATAGATATATAGAATAAAAATATATATTAGCTGCATATACCATATATTACGAGAATAACATAGATGATTCTCGAAATTTACCCCCAAATATATAAAATCAGATCGAAACGGAAAGTAATATGGTATGTATAAGTTATTTTCCTTAATAGCAATGTTTATATAGGAAAACAAGAATGGAGAATACAGTTGACAAAATATAATACAATCAGGTTCTTTCCACATAAAATTCCGACAGATAATACTAGCTAGACAAACGATTAACAAATGATATCAATTTGATAAGATGTGTCATTCATAGATTATGCATTATAATATTAGGAATATATATGGTGAACATTGCAACCTCTCTACATATTTAACTTTCGTTGAAAAATTAAAAGAGAAATTATCTTTGATAAATTAAAACAACGTAGTAATATAAACCAACTTATTAATAAAACTGAAAATGTTGCCGTCGGCCAGAAAGATTCTGGACATTGGTCCAATTCTCGAAAAAATATTATGTTGAAATGTGGATTAATTATTATGTTTATAAGTTTGAAATAACATTATTTATTTATTGTGCATGTGATATCCATAAATAAAATATTATGTTGAAATGTGGCTATTAACAAGAAGACAAAAATCATATATATGTATAATAAACAAATAAAGTAGCATGTTATTTAAACGTATAAACATAAATGCTCTATGTTTAAATAACAAGCTATTTGTGAATTATACGCGTGATTTTCAGTAATAGAATTGTATGTTGAAATGTGCGAGCTAACAAACGTTCACATAAATAAAGAAATGTTAATAACACAGTTTGTGGCTAAAGAACTGTTTCGTTTGGTTTAGACGAAAATCCCTATGTTTTACAAAGATGGTTTCCTAACTTTTCATTTCATCGATTTTATTAATAAACATTTATCCCAATTGCTAGATATTCCCTAAAATACAATAGTAGTGCCTTTTGCAATTCAGAGTACTGTATAATTGGAGATCATTTTATGTAATATAGCAATATGACTCTTTTGTTCTTCGCTATCCTTTTGTTGTTATTGCCTCTTTTTCTCCCAATGAAAACTGTTGTGCGCGAACATCAACCCAAGAAAAAAAGGTAGACCAAATCGTGACTTTTGAAAGAACTTCACATAAATGACTATTTCAATATAAGTGAACATATACACATCTTTCAGTGGTATGTTTTTTTTATCGAAAGAATTTTTTTAAAAAAATTGAGAAAACAATTAAAAATATATCAGTGATAAATTGATAATTAAACAGACGAAAAAGAGAAACGACCAAATTAAGTATTACGGTGTCCATAAATTTCCGAAGAGTACCAAAATTTAAACCCTTTTTTTGTCAAGGGCCAGAAGTTTAGCCACGTCAGCCTTAAGAGAGTGCCACGTCATACCCATAAGTCTCTCCCACCTGTACGGATCCTTTTCACGGCTGCTCCAATATATATTGAAACGAACGAACCCACCTAAAACCTTCTCATTACACTGCATGTGCAGCCACCCAACCCGACCCGACCCGGCCCACGGAGTGATCTAGCTACCGTCGTTAAATCGGAAAATCGATCCCGAGTGAGAGCGAGAGAGAGAGAGAGAGAGAAAATAAAGTCACTAAAACTAAATAACTGATTTCTTCGCCGGAGGTTTATGCCGATGACGATTGCGGCAGCGCCAGCACGCCAGACAGATCGATCAGCCTCTGCTTTTTCCCCTGCCTTTGCGACGACGGCGAAGGCGGTTGCTGTTCCGGTTCAGGTTCCGCCGGGAGCTGTGGTTTCTGAAGGATTGGGAAAAGATGCGTTAATCTCGTGGTTCAAAGGCGAATTCGCGGCGGCGAACGCTATCATCGACGCGATGTGCTCGCATCTTAGGAAAACTGGAGGAGGAGGAGACGACGAGGCATTTTCTGGATCGGACTACGATGCTGTTTTCGCAGCGATCCATCGCCGGCGTCTCAACTGGATCCCTGTTCTCCAGATGCAGAAGTACCATTCCATCGCCGAAGTCGCGATCGAGCTTCAGAAAGTGGCGGCGAAGAAAGCGGAGGATCTGAAGGAGAGAAAAACAGAGGCGGAGGATCTGAACGAGAAGAAAACAGAGGCGGAGGAGGAGGTGAAGAAAGCTTGTTTTAACGGCGAGAAAGTAACGGAAAATGAGCTAAACGGAGATGTAGAAGACGTGGAAGATGATTCTCCCAGCAGCGATATCACTGATTCAGGTAAGTAACAGTAAAACTTTCCTCTTCACAAAATTTCAAAATCGTTCGAAAATAATATTTTCTTTTTATTTTCGTGGATCCAGAAATTTCTATAATTACATTTACAGTGATCGGTTTTCATCAGCTCAATCTGAATCTGATTCTGCTTTACTTCAATTCTTTAATTTTTGCACAAACTCCTTTAATTATTTTAGCATATTCTTTGAAGTTTGGTCGTTTGATTCTCTGTACAGAGTAAACTGGTTTTGTGGTTGGTGACCAGAAACAAAAAAAACTCCATTAAAATTGTGGAAATAGGTTGAAAAAGTTAAAAAAAAAAAAGTAGAAATAAATTACTACTTGTTTAAGAAACAAATCGACAATTTGATTAAATAAAAAAGCAAATTTCTCAGACTAATTCAAGTTTCAAGATTCAAGTACGTGTTTGCCTCCACTGGATCCGAGATGCATTCTAAACGATTTTGACTAATTTATTCTTAATCCGTAATTTTTTTAATCCGTGAGATTTTAATCATCATTATGCCGTGGATTCTATTTTTGGAAACAAATTTTCTAAAAATAACAAAATATACCCGTAAAAGAAAGAAATATTTTTTCTCCTCTGATTTTTTCTGTTTCGCACAATACTATACTATAAATTGAAGTCTATAACTCTTTTTTTTTTTTTGGTTGACAGCTAGTTTTAACTTTAAAAATTAAAAACCAAGCATTACATTAACGTGCATGCAAGCGAATATAATATATTAATAACTTCTTTTGTCGTCTGTCAGTGGTGGTATATAACCTAGAGATTGGACCAAATAATGTATTTGACTTAATTTTTATTTGAAATTGTTTTCTGTTTAAAGACGTAAATAAGCTTCTGGAGTATTACTTAAAAATGAAATTGAACACAAACTTTGATGAGAATCGTACAAAAGGACGAATCTGTGTGTAATTTGTGTAGAAAAAGCATAATCTGAAAAGTCTCTCTGACTCTCTCTCAACGTAGTCGTTTTGAACGTTTCGTTTTTTTGTTGAAGATTAGGATTCCGTTTCTCAATGTAGCTTGCCTAGTGTGTGTGTTAGTAGCAACAATTTTTGTTGGCTTCTGCTTTTGGTTTGATGATGTAACCGTAAAACGGTATCAAAAGGTATATCAATCACACATTGATTCGCGTGTGAGATGAGATTTTATTGCGTTTTATTTTTTCTTATTTAGTTTCGAACAGCGAGCTCTTCGCTGCCGTTGGATTTAATTACAAATTAGGTCGTCATCAATCGTGGTCCCCACGATTTCCCGTGCCGCCCTTATTTTTTTCTTTCTTCTCCGGAATGTTCGTATCTCAGGACTACTCGCCAGCATTTTTTCTTTTTCTTTTTTTTTCTGACTTTTCTTTTTAGCTTTGTGTTTTTTTTTTTGCTTTTTGTTCACGGCCATAAAAATAGTCAGAAGTCTAAAGTTTATTTTTTTAGAAAGATCTTTTTTTTTTTTGGAAAGATCTTTTACCGGTTTTTTCGTGATGTGTGCGTATTTACTCACTCTCGTTGAAAGTCGAAGTTTGTGTAACGTTAGGTAGATCAAATAGAGTGTGACACGTGCACGAAGGCATAGACCTCCTAGTCTTGTCTTCTACATTGAAATCTCTGACTTTCTCTGATACATTTTGCAAGGAAAACTTTAAGATCATTCATGCGTTATTGCATTGGAACAAAAAAAAAAATTGTCACTACGCTAGCCTCTCTAGTCACTTCTCACTAATGCCAAAGATCACATTAATTGATTAAAAAACAATTTACAACCATTTAATATTATGTGTATGAAGTTTTAATGAACAAAAACTTTGATTTTTATGGGGTTTCATAGGTTCTCATCAAGATGTTCAACAAGCTGCTGCTACGGATACACAGATCTGTCAGAGCCATGAAGACTGTGATGCTCGGTCATGCGAGATCAAGCCTATCAAAGGTTTCCAAGCCAAAGAGCAAGTTAAAGGCCACACTGTGAGTAGTTGTGTCAAGTTCGATTTTTTCTCCTATGATTGAACATGTGAATATGACTGTTAATTCAATGAACTTTTGTGCAGGTGAATGTTGTGAAAGGACTAAAGATGTATGAAGAGTTACTAAAAGAAGATGAGCTATCCAAATTGATAGACTTTGTGGCAGATCTTCGAGAAGCTGGCCAAAACGGGAAGCTTTCAGGTGACTTTTATTACACGAAACACCTTAAAAGATACATTTTAAAAACTTTTCCGGTTGCTTACACATGAAATGATCATGAATACAGGTGACAGCTTTATCCTGTTCAACAAACAGATAAAAGGGAACAAGAGAGAGCTGATTCAGCTTGGTGTCCCCATCTTTGGCCATGCCAAGGATGAAAACACCAACGACAGAAACAACTCTGCAGGTAAGGAATCGCTCTGACCCACACGACTCAGTGTAAATGGTTTTGATGCAAGTGATTGGCTTGACCGGGAAGTCTTTGTCTCTTTGCAGCTAACATTGAGCCAATTCCACCACTTCTTGAGAGTGTCATTGACCACTTTGTCACATGGAGACTCATCCCAGAATACAAACGACCAAATGGCTGCGTCATCAACTTCTTTGAAGAGGTATATAATATCTTCATGGATCACAATCTCGTTCTGCTTCTTCTTGCTCTGACTTAACGTTTAGGCTACTGCACTTTGTCTTGCAGGGTGAATATTCACAGCCTTTCCTCAAACCACCTCATCTAGAGCAACCCATCTCAACTCTTTGCCTTTCTGAATCAACAATGGCCTTTGGACGCATTCTCTCTAGTGACAACGAAGGCAACTTCAGAGGACCTCTAACGCTTTCTCTCAAACAAGGGTAAAAAGATTCAAATTCTCCCTTGTCCATAAGACCATAACCTAAATCTTTTCTTGCTCTTCATTAACATTGTTCAAACCTGATCTTTATAGGTCTCTCTTGGTGATGAGAGGGAACAGCGCAGACATGGCAAGGCATGTAATGTGTCCATCACAAAGCAAAAGAGTAAGCATCACATTCTTTCGTGTGCGTCCTGAAAGCAACCAATACCATTCACAACCAACCAGTCCTCAAAACGACGGTGTCATGACAATGTGGCAACAACAACCATGTCCCTACCCAATGACACCAACTCCATTCCTCAACGGCTATGATCATTCGGTTGAAACGATGCCAAAATTTGGAGTCTTTCGTCCTCCAATGATCATGATGGCACCACCACCGCTTCAGCCAATGGTACTATCAAGTCCCGGTGTGATGGGAACCGGTGGTGGTACCGGAGTTTTCTTACCATGGGCCTCAGTTAGCTCAAGAAGACATGTGAAGCATTTGCCTCCACGTGCGCAGAAGAAGCGATTTCTTCCGCTTCCACCTGCTGCTTCTTCTTCTCCGGCTGGTGAACCCAATTCTGAGCCTGTGATCAGTGTAGGTGGAGCCTGAGATTAAAGCCTAAGCCAAGCCGCTTCGATCTGGTCCATTGCTCTGTTTTTTTTCTCTGTTTCTTCTCTTTTGTTCTTGCCTTTGTTTTTCTTCTACAAAATCAGTTTAGGTTTTAACTCAGGGTTTATAGATAGAATTAAAGTTTGTTAAATCCCCAGAGGCATGTTGTCATTTCTATTTTGTTTTTGTGTACGATTTAATTATCAATATATTTATCAGAATCACATTGTGATTGGAGATATCATATCATTATTTCGTAAATTACCAATAGTGGCAAAATGTAAAATCGTGATGTTGAGAGTTTCAAAAATGATAATTCAATATATCCAAAACTAGAACACAAATTTTGAATTGTTGGTTAATCTACCCTAATAAAAGTTGCAATTTGGGGGTAATGAGAGTGTCCACCTAATCACAATGTGAATTGGCATTTGGTAAGTGTGAATCATTTGAACATATCAACTTGAACTTTGAACTTATTATGCTTGGTAATTTGATTAGATGAATCCAGTATCTTCAAATGGATACATAGACATGTAGAGGGAAAGCATCTGTTCAGAAAAGAAAAAAATGGCCATCTAGAGGGAATTATATTTTTGAAATCGCAAAGAGTATATGATCTTAACAAGTTGATATTAACCTGCTCTGATGAAACCAAAATCCAAACTAGAAACAAGAAAAGGTTGAGAAAACAACCAGATAGGCGAATCATTGTTTGCATAAGAAAAGTGGTTCAGTATCCTATTGAGTGTCGTTTGCATACGTTAACTTTACCTTTTGTATTGAGCCTGTAATCTACTATGGTTTTCTAAAGTTATTTTCAATGTTTTTATATAAAGTGAGATTGGTTTCTAATTTGTGTATGTAAAGTGTTATAGTTCCATGTTTAAAATATTATGCAAAGAATGTTATCAATATTCTAAATAAGCCAAGAGAACATATATATAAGTCCATAACTTCGGCAATGATAAATATAGAAGCGCTCCTCCACATCCATCGACAGTATATATAGCACGTCAACCATAGTTAAGTGGTTTCAAGACATTTGTGTTCTCATATGTTGTGATTTGATACACATTTTTAGGGAAATGGTGCCTGCAATTATACCAAGATCAAAGAGGATACAATTCAACAGTGGTCTAGAAAATAAAGTAATGTTGCATTTTAAAACATCTTTAGCTACACTGTCCTATAGATTTAATTTTCAAGGCAAGGAGATTAGAGTTTTGACAATTTCCTCAGTTTTCAATTCATATTTTCAAATCTTAACTTTTGACAAAAAAAAAAAAAAAAAAAACCAAAAAATGTTTTTTTTTTTTTTTTTTTTTTTTTTTTTTTTTTTTTTTTAAAAAAAAATTTTTCTCAACCCCGTTCGAAAAACNACCGGTGGAATAGAGTCTATATGATACACGTCATAGGGTAGATCTCGAGCACTTCGTGCTAGCTTATCGGCCCTCGTATTTTGTGTCCATGGGATATGAGTAATGGAACATGAAATAAATTCCCGTTTACACTGCTCTACCTCTTCCAGTAGGATTGAAAAGGCCGGCCAATCCTCAGGTGTCGATACCATCTTGACCACATCTGAACAGTCTGTCATAAACGCCACCGTATGTTTATTTAGGCGTAGCATACTCTGCATAGCCCAAACTAAAGCCTTCAGTTCCGTCTGTAGCGGTGATAATCCTCTAACCATTTTTAGTAATACATTTACATTTAAAGATGATATAATTAAATTGAAACAGAGAGCATTTGAAATATCAATTGTATCACTTAAAAATCTAAAACCGAAATAGTAATACAAATATGAAAAACAATCCGCAAGGACGGATCTCTAGTAGATATCTTTTTCAAAAATAGCAAATTTGAGAAGTAAGAGAATAAAAATCCCGTGGAAACGGGTCATTAGTTAACGCATTATGAGGAAACTTTTGTTACAAAAACTCCGAAGTTGACATCTATCTTCTCTCTCTCTCTCTTTCTCTTCACTCTTCATCAGTCTCCATTGATCTTGAAACACCATTGATATGGATGTGTTTTTCGAGACTCAGAGAGGCTCACCACCATTCTCCATTGAAGTCGGTTACTTTGACACGGTTTTAGAGATCAAACAGAAGATCGAGAAGTATCAACGTATCCCTGTTTCCAAACAAACTCTTTTCTTCCAAGGCAATGTTCTTCAAGACGATCTTGACATCGAACAATGTCAGATCCTCGACAACTCTCGTCTCCAGCTCCTCGTCTCTTCTCCCTGTAACGACCAAAACCGCAACAATCAAGTCTTCAATACCGAGCAATGTCCACCGCCAAACTCAACAGAACAGATCATCATTAACGGCCATCAAGACTCGACTGTGATGATGCCGGTGACCATCAACAACAACAACAACCCGAAGAAGCTGAGAGTAATGGTGTTGCCGAAATGCGGGACGAGGAAGATTCCGGTGGATGTGAACGCAGGTGATAACGTTGGAGAGCTGAGGAAAGAGCTGGCTAAGATTCAACAGAGGTTTCAGTTAAGTCTGCCTCAAGAAGGTTACTTCTTTATATACAAACAGAATGTAATGGATGATGACCGGTCATTCCGGTGGCACCGTGTTGATCACGGCGATACAATTGAGATTTTCAATGGAAGTGTTTCCGGTGGCTCTTAATAGCCACAGTTTTTGGGTCAAGAAAAAAAACACTATGTACTTATAAACCTAATAAACCAGCTTTGCTTAAGACCAATCTCCAAGTAGCTAAATCCTTCAACCAAAGCATCATACCGTCTTTTAACTGATCATGAATCCAGATTTAACTAAACGAAAATTTTCAAATATAATTTCTCAATAATCTGTCATATAATAGGATCAAATGTTCTCAGTCAGATGTTCAAATCAATGTGCAAAAAATGAGGCAAAAAAGCATGCATGTTCATGCCAAGAGAACTCACTTTTCGAAACAAATTGGATGTCAATGGAGGATGGATGCATTGTTTATTTTGCCAGAAGAACAACATCGTCAATGGCAATACTGTAAATTGCAGTATAATTCTTACCTCTGAGAAGGATAAATCAAGGCGAATATGGGCTTTCGTTAACTTACGAAACACGTAACCAATAAGGTTTAAGGTGAATATATGGGCCAGGCCCAAACCCAAACCCATTCGGTACGTGAATTAAAACTATTTAAACCAAATTATGAGAAAACTTTCGTTACAGATCATCACTTTCTCTCTCTCTCTCTCTTCACTCTCTTCATCAGTCAGTCTCTCTGTTGATCTTAAAAGATACAGTTATGGAACTGATCGTCGAGAAAAAAGATGGTTCAACGTTCTCCATTGAAGCGGATACAGTGTTAGGTGTCAAAAGGAAGATCGAGATGTCTCAAGGTATCCCAGTCTCCGATCAAACGCTTTACTTCAAAGGCACGCTTCTTGGAGAAGACGATCTTGATCTCAAACACTATCAGATCGTCAAAAAATCTCGCCTCCACCTCTTCTTCCCTCCTGACCTTAAACCTAATCAAAACAACGATCAAGTTCTTCATCAAACAGAGCAATCTCCGGAACAATCAAAGTCGAGCAAAGATTCGAGTTTGATGGGTCAAATGCTTCACCAAACCAAGAAACCTGCAGTTCCTTTGACAAGCGAAGAAAAAGTTTACCTTCAAGATTCGTCGGGGGGAAACTTACTCGGAGATTTGCTTCAAAGGGAGCCGTCAAACTTAGTCGGAGACTTGGTGTCCGGTGAGAATAAGCCCATTACGACAGCCGAAGAAAACGTTAACATTCAAGATTCTTGCGGGAGAAACAGCTACTATCAAGATTTGCTTCTGAGGGAGTCATCATCTCCTCCATCAAACTTAACCGGAGACTTGGTGTCCGGTGAGAATAAGCCTACGACAGCCGAAGAAAACGTTAACATTCAAGGTTCTTGGGGGAGAAACAGCTACTATCAAGATTCGCTTCAAGGAAAGTCATCTCCACCGTCAAACTTATTCGGAGACTTCATGTACGGTGAGGATAAGCCTTTGACAGCCGAGCATTTCAGTAACATTCAAAGTTTCTTGCCTGAGAGTACATCCGAAGATATCTTTAGCAACAAGAATCAAGTGTTACCGTCAAACTCAACAGAACAGAGGATCAACACTCAAAATGTGCCTGCGACAGTTGCGAGCAGAAATGTGACAGAGAAATCTCCACCGGTGAAAGAGGTCACTGACATTACAGATTCGCCTGAGAAGGTGAGGAGCGCCAAAAAGCCGCTGCAGAAGATGAGAGTAATGGTGTTGCCATATTCCCGTGAGAAGAAAGCTGTGAATACGTTTCCAGTAAATGTAAACGCGAGTGAAAACGTGGAAGAGCTGAGGAAAGAGCTGGAGAAGATTCATCAACAGAGGTCTTCTCAGTTAAATCTGCCTGAAGAAGGTTACTTCTTTATACACAAACAGAGAGTATTGGACGATGATCAGTCATTCCTCTGGAACCATGTTGCTCACGGCGACACAATTGAGATTTTTCCAGGCTCTACAGGCAGAAGATTTCGCAAACCGGGTCGTTAATCTTAGTTTAACGCTGTTGCAGTCTCCTCTTTCCTAATATATAGTTTCTTAAAAGTCTGTTGCTTTGTAGTTTGTATAAAGTTTGCTTTTTTTCTTTTCCATCGGAAACTTCAATAACAAGTTTCTTGTAGCTCTAATAGGAAGCCCTAATCTTAACAAGAAACGCTGCGTTTCAATCATTTCGAGTTGTATCATACACAAAATAACCGTTGGATGATTTTAGCAGAAGCGGTATCGACGGTTGAGATTCTTCGACGAGGCTTTCACTGATATTTAAACCAAATTCGGAAGAAACTTTGGTTACAGATCACATGTAACAGCACATTCTCTCTTTCTCTCTCTCTCTCTCTCTCGCTCTTCACTCTCTTTTCACTCATCTTCTTCACCAGTTTGATCTTGAAACACCATTGATACAGCTATGGAATTGATCGTCGAGAAAAAAGATGGCTCAACGTTCTCCATTGAAGCGGATACAGTGTCAGGTGTCAAAAGGAAGATCGAGATGTCTCAAGGTATCCCAGTCTCCGATCAAAAGGTTTTCTTCCAAGGCACGCTTCTTGAGGAAGACGATCTTGATCTCAACCACTACAAGATCGTCAAAAAATCTCGCCTCCACCTCTTCTTCTCTCCTAAACATAATCACCACAAAGATCAAGTTCTCCATCAAACAGAGCAATCTTCAGCACCGTCGAAGTTGGTTACGGACAACTTTCAGAATCAAGATTCGACTGTGACGGCGAGGAGCAACAACGATCAAGTGCCTCCAGTACATGCCGCATATTCCTTTGAAGAGTTTTTTAACGACGATCAAGTGCTTAATCAAACCCAGAAGCCTCAGCCTCCACGACATGTATATTCCTTTGAAGAGCTTTTTAACAATCAAGATTCGACCAACGATCAAACCAGGCAATCTCCAGTACATTCATATTCATTTGAAGAGATTTTCAACAGTCAAGACTGGTCTGTGATGGAGAGGAGCAACGAAGATCAAGTGCAAGGTTGCTGGCCTGTCACATCCGAAGAAAACGTTAACGTTGAAGATTCTTGGGGGAGAAGCAACAACAATCAAGATTTTATTCAAAGGGCGCCATATCCTCCGTCAAACTTAATCGGAGACTTCATGTACGGTGAGGATACGCCTTTGTCAGCTGAACATTTCACTGACATTCAAAGTTTCTTGCCTGAGACTGCATCCGAAGGAATCATTAGCAACAAGAATCAAGTGTTACCGTCAAACTCAACAGAAGAGAGGATCAACACTCAAAATGTCGACACTGTGAAAGTTGGGAGCAGGAATCTTCAAACTCAGAAATCTCCACTGGTCCGAGATTCGCCTGTGAAGATGACCAGGAGCGCCCAAAAACCACCTTGGAAGATGAGAGTAATGATGTTGCCGTATTCTCGTGAGAGTAAAGCTGTGGAGAAGTTTCCGGTGGATGTGGACCCGTTTAAAAACGTGGAAGAGCTGAGGAAAGAGCTGGAGAAGATTCAGCAGCAGAGGTCCGATGAGTTAAACCTTCCTGAAAAAGGTTATTTCTTTATACACAAACAGAGAGTGTTGGACGATGATCAGTCATTCCGGTCTAACGGTGTTGCTCCCGGCGACACAGTTGAGATTTTTCCGGGATATGTTACCCATGATGGACAAATTTGAGCATTTAACTCTGTTGTAGTCTCCTTTTTCCCTTGTAGCTTTCCGTTTTTACTTCAAAGTTTTCTTGTTTCTCGTTTTAAAGTAGCTTTCTGTAAAATATGCTAAGAAATGTAATTACTGATATTGAGTTGAAAGAAGACGAGCTTACTAGTTGTTCTTGAATCAACAAAAGATTTCATCAAGTTATTGGTAGCATATATATATATGTACAGGTTCTCATCAGGATGTCAGTTGTTCACCAAACTACTGCACAGATTATATGGCAGAGCCATGAATGCGATGCACGATCATGTTCATGTGAGATCAAAGGTTTTCCAAGTCTGCCTCAAAAAGAGTTTTTCTTTTTGGTAATGTAATGGATGATGCCGTGTTGCTCACGGCGACAAGATTGAGGTTTTCACTTTTCAACGGAAGTGTTTTTAATAGCAGCCACTGTTTTGGATTTGAATTATGTAGCTAACTGTATTTCTCTTGAAGATTGAAGACTTGTTCTTTTTAACTTTAGGCCCGTCAAAATTATATAGATCCGTTTAGGCCCGTTTAAGTTTTTTTTTTTTTTTCAAAAGAAAATATTTCCAATTTGACGAATCAGACACAGAGTAATAAAACAAGGCTTTTTCACAAGATGAAAAGTCTGATTGTGCTAAAAAGAAAACAAACATCACTGAGTAATGGATCAAACTTTTACAACAAGATGATCAAATCTCATTCTACATTAGAACTACACAAAGAGAGGAGAAGATGAATGAAGCAAAGACCTCTTTCTTCTTCTTCTACTGTCACTGTTCTTCCAATCTTCCTTACTCTAAGTAACTCTGCGTCAAGGTAAAGTCTTCCTCATGATTCAGAATGTCAATGTCCTCATCATCTGATTTCTGAAAAATCCAAAGGTAACAAATTAAACACTTAGCCCAACTCTACAGCAGGGCATGAAGTGACAACACAAGCCAACTTAGAACCTAAAACTATGGAACATGACAATCACCGGTTGTTGTAATTGCTACTCAAAACAAGATAGCAAAGTCTATACAAACTAAAGGAGGATTCGACATCAATCACCAAACAAGGGGTTAAACCCTGAAACGCTAGATCACCAAATCGATCCCAAGACAAATCAAGGGAAGCTCACAAGCAGAATTAAGTAAAGAGTATAAGGACATCCCTATTTCCAGCATAAGCACATGAAATCACACAAACAATCCCAAGACAAAGCACAATCCGGTTTACCTTTTACATTATCCTAAAAAGGTAAAATTCCTTTTGCAGATCGAAGTAGCTGTTTTGGAAACAACAAACAACAGTTCCAAACACAAAAGAAACTAAGAGGAAGCATCAAAAAGGAGACTAGAGTAGCAGCTTCTATAGGTCCCTGTTCCAAAGCTAAAAGGCTCACATTGAGATTCATCAAAAATGGGAGAGTCAAAGAGAGCTTACATTGCTGAATTTAATCCAACTTTGGAAGATAACCAAACACAATTGGCCCACATGCTGTGCGAGGATACCAACCGAAAGATTGGTATCCAGCCATTCCAGGAAATCCTTCCCTCGTTGCAACATCTCCAAAAGTTTTAACCTTGGCAAGACATTGTAAGTGTCGTTCGTGATTATAAAAGCAAGTGGCAAGTTTCTCCTCCTCGTCAATGAAGAAACTCACGTGCCTCGTATAAAAAGGTCTCGAACCCACTGCTAAGTACTTGAACCAAGACACAGATGCGGTCTCACCAATCTCACTACTCATCCATATCTCCGTCTTTGATTTCGTTTTACTCTCATAGAACAAACAGAGACGGTCTTCCTTAACAACCGAGAGAGCCAGATTGTTCAAACCTTCTTTGAGAACATAAGGACAAAATGCCATCGCAGTGAAAAGCATGAGCTATATCGACCTTTTCATTACTGACGGGATCCATGAGAACAAACTGAGAAAGTCCGTCTTTGTAATCGACGTATGAGCTCATAGTTTGGATCCTAAACTCATTCAACACGATCGCTTCACGATACTGCCTTGCTGCTGTGTTATCAGAGTGCCTTTTGATGAATCTCGGATCTTTGAACAGAGGGTGATGTTACCAACGTTTGCCAGTAGATCGTAAGAGTCTCAGCGATTTGACCGGAACCCTAGAGAGTATCTCCTCTTCTAATTCCCTTGGAAGGTTCGAGAGCTTCATCGTCGTTTTTTGCCTTCAAAAACTGGCTCTAGACTTCGAAATTAGGAATGGTTAGCTCAGAATTCAGAAATCGTCGTTTCTCCTCAAACGGCGACACTCTTCAGTCTTCAGTCTTCACCGATTCAGAAATTGTGAAGAATGATAAACCCTATTAATTGCTAATCGGGTGCCCACCGTACCGATTTTGCTTAATCGACATAATTAATCGGTCAAACCATGAAAAATTCGGCTGATTAATTGAAAAATTCGGCCGATTAATAGCTAAAGTCGTTTGGGCCTTTTTGTTTTAATAAAAAATTGAACACTATTTGTGTTGAAAGTGGTACAAATCATAAGAGTAAAATTTATAAATATGTATTAGTAAAAATGAAGATGAAGCTATTTTGCATTAGATATGTATTAGTAAAAATGTTTAATATAATCATTTGTATGAGTTTATGATTTTTGTATTAATGTCATATAAAATATATATATATATATATATATATATATAATTTAAAAATATATTAAAATA
>OVBJ01001176.1:0-23188 GCA_900406535.1 Noccaea bulbosa
CGCTCGACACCAATTAATCATAGGTCGTTTTACAAATGTTAATACAAGGATAGCTCGACATCTAGACCGACTGCACAACAATCAAACAAGAACATGTACAGATGATCAGAATCAAAGCTTCAACCTTTAGCCAGAATGCGCAACAATCAAACAAGAACATGCACATCCAATCAAAAATCTATACCTTGCATAACAATGCAAACGACATCTGATCACTTGGTGTCACTCAACATCACCCCAAACAGTACTTTTTGGTTCACGGATATTACATTAACCCAAAACTTAAGTTAATTCAATTAACAACTAACTTAATTGTCGTTCATAAATTTATATAATTACCAGAAATGGTAACAAAATTAGGGAAAAAACACACACCGCAGCAAGATTCCCTCCCTCCCTGTCATTTGTGTCTCCTCTTCTCTAACTTTCCATTTTGCTTCATCATTTTTTAATCTTAAAACACTCTCAAAAGCTAAAACTTTCTCGAGAAAAAATATCAACTTTCACTTTTTTTTTCCTACTTTCTATCACCATTTGCTTTGCCTCAAATGGGCTTTCACTTCTTTAATTCTCCTCACCTAACTTTCAAAAGTCTCTCTCTTTTACTTTTTTTAAAAACCTTAAAATTTCATTATTGTACTATCTGATTCTCGAATCTCTGGAGAATTTAAAATTTTTGATTTGATGGGTTGTACAACCTCCAAGCTCGACGATCTTCCGGCGGTGGCGCTTTGTCGCGACCGTTGCGGTTTCTTAGAATCGGCGATTCATCAACGTTACGCTCTAGCCGAGTCCCACGTGGCCTACACACAGTCCCTGAGAGGAATTGGCCAGTCTCTTCACACCTTCATCAATCACCACCACCGCTTCGTCGGAGGAGAGTCTCCCGACCCGGAAGACGACGACGATTCGCCAAAGAAAACGAAAGCGAAACAACCTGCTCCTGCCGCCCACTCGGATTCTGGGTCGGGTCATATCGAATTCGGTTCTGATTCCGACGAAACTGATTCGTTGCATCACTCTGATCACTCATCTCCTCTGCATCACCATCTCGACGACGAGGATTACCCGAATTCGGAACATCCGTCATACACTGGCCCGTATTTGCATATGAACTACATGAAGAATAGTTCGATGCCTCCTTCCGTCGTCTACGAGCAGAGACCTTCGAGTCCTCAGAGAGTTTACATCGGCGAATCATCATCCTCTAACTATAATCCATACCATTACCCTCCCAATTTGAGTAATCCGTATTTCGGGTACCCGGATCACGGGCCCGAAACTTCATCGTCGTCGAAACAGCCTCCGCCGCCACCAACGCCACCGAAGTCAGAGGCTTGGGATTTCTTAAACCTTTTCGATTACGCTCCGTACACTTCTGTTCGCGATTCGAGAGAGGTGAGAGAGGAAGAAGGTATTCCGGATTTGGAAGAAGTTGATTTTCACAAGGAGGTTGTGAAGGAAGTACAGGGGAAACAGAAATTCGTCGCCGGAAAAACTCTGCCGAAGGAAGAGCCGCCAGGTAACTCCGGTGGTGCAAGCACTAGTGACGGTGGTCAGGCTTCTCTGTATCAGACTAGGCCAAGCGTCTCGGTTGAGAAAGAGGTTCACGTCGTGGAGAAGAAAGTTGTTGAGGATGGTGGGGACGAAATACGGAGGAGTAATGCGGCGGCGGCACGTGGCGGTGGCGGCGGCCGGCGTGGAGTGCGTGAGGTTGCGAAAGAGATTGAAGTTCAGTTCTTGAGAGCTGCAGAGTCAGGAAGTGAGATTGCAGTGATGCTTGAAGTGGGCAAGCATCCTTATGGTCGCAAAAATGGTAGCTTTCATCAAATCTTTCGTTTTTTCTCTGTTTTTGATAATTTTGTTGCAGAAAGTTTAATTCTTTGTAGAAACAAATCTAGTGAATATATTATATTTTGGTTTTGTGTCAATAAATGATTCTGTTTCCACTATTGTCTGTGAAATGAAAGTAAAAAAATTGCAGCTTTGTTGCGTTTCAGCCATTCTTAATCCCTAAAGAATTGACTGTGCATGTGTTTGAGCAGTTTCGTCGAGGATGACATCATCTCAACCGTCAACCTCCACGAAAGCTGAAGCATCTTCTTCTGTGGCTGCACCTACTTACGCAGACATTGAGGCAGAGCTTGCGTTAAGGTCTCGTAATCTCTCTTCCTCATTGCACAAGCTCCACCTTTGGGAGAAGAAACTTTACGATGAAGTCAAGGTATGTTGTTGATACATAAACCGTCTGTGTCTTAGGTTACTTAGATGTGATCTGTTTTGTTATGTCATTATGTGTGCGGGGTCTCATGTAGGCTGAGGAGAAACTGCGTATGTTGCACGAGAAAAAGCTAAGGAAGCTGAAGCGTTTGGACGAAAGAGGTGCGGAGGCTCCAAAAGTAGATTCGACACGAGGATTAGTGAGAAGTATGTCGACAAAGATAAGGATTGCGATTCAAGTTGTTGACAAAGTATCCGTTACAATTAACAAGATAAGAGATGAAGAGCTATGGCTGCAACTAAATGAATTGATCCAAGGGTAAGCTTGATGATGTTTGGTTTGAATGCAATACTATGAACCTTTTTCCTTATCGTTTTTTGTTCATTCTCTCTTTTTAGGCTTAGCAGAATGTGGAAATCCATGCTTGATTGCCATCGAAGTCATTGTGAGGCTATTAAGGAAGCCAGAGGTTTAGGCTCCATTAGAGCGAGCAAAACGCTCGGTGATGATCATCTCGAGGCTACGAAGCTGCTTGGTCATGAACTTATAAACTGGATTTTGGGGTTCTCGAGTTGGGTTAGCGCTCAGAGAGGTTTTGTTAGAGAACTGAATAGTTGGCTCATGAAGTGTCTTTTCTATGAACCAGAGGAAACTCCTGACGGAGTCGTTCCTTTCTCTCCTGGTCGTATTGGTGCTCCAATGATATTCGTGATCTGTAACCAGTGGGAACAAGCTATGGATAGAATATCGGAGAAGGAAGTTATCGAGGCCATGCGCAGATTCACAACGAGTGTGCTTCATCTTTGGGAACAAGATAGACTAGAAACCAGGGAGAGGATGGTAGGGCATGGTGGTGATTCAAGGAGTGTGGACAGAGAGGAACAGAGAATACAGAGAGAGATTCAAGAACTTGAAAGGAAAATGATTCTGGTTGGTCCGGGCGGCGAAGATAACATCGTCTACCAAAGCGACACTCGTAACGAGAGTTTACAAGGTAGCCTTCAACGTATCTTTGAAGCTATGGAGAGATTCACAGCGGACTCAATGAAAGCTTATGAAGATCTCTTGGAGCGTGCTGCTGAGAAAGAGAGCAGCTCTCAAGAATCATCAGAGGAAGACTAAGTTAAGAAATTAACTACTGTAAATAATTAGAGCATTAACAAATCTTAGGGAAACTATTAATATTTTTGAGATATTCAATTTCAGACATCGACGAAATTTCAGACATATTTAAAACATTGGCAATAGGGAGGAAACAAAGAAATGTTGACAAAAAGGGAAAACATATTAATTACTTTTTGATTCTCCATTTTCTTGGATGAAGTTTGAGGAAATGATTTTTTGAAACCGTTTAGCTTATCCACTTTAGAATTTAAATAACGAAAATTAAAAACAATATGTTATTACATACACCATTTTCATCAACTTGAAACGAATATGTTCACCAAATAATATTTCTATTTAGTATTGAAGAGAACACCACCACCAGATTGTTCTCACCACCAAGGTATGACAGGTAAACTTGCATTACATTTTCTTATTTGTTCAGAAAGTTCATTTTTCGTGCAGTAATAATATAAGAACAAAAGCACAACAAAATTTAATAAAACAACTCCAATTCCATAAATCATTTGTAAGAAAAAAAGAATATTTTTTTTTTTTTGTCAAAGTATGAATTTCGTTAGATTTTTGGTTTTTTTACCTCAAATTATAATGAGAAAATCATATTCATCTTCATCTTGAGATATGAACATCCCAGAGTCCCTATATGCATAAGCAAAAATCAACAACAGATTACAACACAATCATACAAACAAAGTTCAAATTTCCTTATAGGTTCAAAAACATAATTATAGTGTATTATATTACGTTTTGTGTGTGTATGAACAATCGAATGTGAATAAGTTGTTAGTTAAAGACCAATGAGAATAGTCACTTATTGTCAATTATAGTTTAAGTTTATAGTCAAAAGTTGAATAGAAAATAAATAAATATCTAATTCATAAGAAAATTACATTGAAAAAGAAAAATTAACAAAAGAATTTTGAACTAGGCATATTTTGGCTTTGCAAATTCACTTGTGAACACCATGCAAAGTTTTGACATGGAAACTACATATTATGGAAACTATTATATAGTTTCTGATCCAAAATAGGTCAACGTTGACTCATAATTGACAAACAAAGAAGAAAAAGGCAAGAAAATAAAGAGAACATTTAGTAAATAGATAAATTTAAAAGGGTTTTACATTTTCAAATTACAAAAAAATAATAATCAAACGGATATAGTTTTCGCGCGTATTTTAACTACTTTTTTTACGAAATAATACACTATTTTATATGATATAATTTATAAAAAAAATATACACGATAAAATGCACCACATATTTATGAAAATATTACCCACACAATTTTTTATTTATTTTGGCTTTACACATTCTTATATGTCTAATATAACTCGGAAATGAAAATTCAGAAAATATAAACTGGCGAAAAGAAATAAAGAATTAATGAGTAATAAAAAGAGTTAAGAAGCGCTTGAGTGATAAAAAAGAAAGAATCATCTTCTAATTTTGGCACGAAAATGATTATCATGTTAAACAAGACTTTTTGTATTGGCAACGAAGAGACACGAAGCCTCAGAGTCAAAAAGCACACAACAAAACAAAGACATCAAGTAAATAAAAAACCATTTTTTTTACGAGGAACACTTTTGAAACTCTGCTTTTGCCCGCGGAAAGAATCATGGGTTGTTGCTACTCATTGTCTTCTTCCATTGGAGATTCTGAACAGCAAACCCACCAAAACCACAAAGGAGGAGATCCAACACCATTAACAAAGTTCTCCTTCTCCGATCTCAACGCAGCCACCAACAATTTTAGTTTGGCAAATATCGTTTCAGAGAGCGGAGAGGAAGCCTCAGATATTGTCTACAAGGGCCGTTTGCAAAACGGCGGCTTGATCGCTGTAAAGAGATTTAAGAATATGGCTTGGCCTGATCCTAAGAAATTTGCGGTACCCTCACCTTTTTTTTTTATGAAAAGGTTATTAATTTTGTGACGGTTATTGATAGGTTTTTGATTCTTGTTTCTTCGTTCGTTGTTTAAGGAGGAGGCACAGAGAGTGGAGAAGTTAACGAACAAGAGAGTCGTTAATTTGATTGGTTATTGCTGTGATGGGGATGAAAGGCTTCTTGTAGCAGAGTTTATGCCAAATGATACTCTTGCTAAGCGTTTGTTCCATCGTAATGGTTCATCTTCTTCACTTTTCTTTTTTACTTTTCACATATTGGATTGGTGAATCTGAGAACAGAGAGACTTCGTTTTTGGTTTATGTGCCATGTTGACAGATATATACAACCAGTATGTATATACAATGTATCTGCTTTTAGGTTTAGATTAAAATCAGTTTGATGTTTTGACTGCTTGTACGTTGATCCGATTGAATCAAAACTTGTTAGCATAATTGGTTTATGTGAAATGATTGTGCTATAAGATATTACAAATGAATCGATTGAATCAGAACATATTGTTAACATTCTCTGTTTTGATACAAAAAGTCCGCATTGTTGCCAACAATTTGTTGGTTTACGTGACATGATCGTGCTCTACTATGTTAGGTTTAAAGCTGATTTTTTTTGTAACTAGAACAGATGCAGAACTAACATGCACACAATATATAGGTTTGCAGAATCAGTGTTATTGTTTCATTGCTTGTAGAATCAATAAGCATTCTCTGTTTTGAATTTTTTGTTTATGGTGTGATTCATAGAGAAAAGTCAAACCATGGAATGGGCAATGCGAGTGAGAGTAGCTTATTGTGTAGCTGAAGCATTGGAATATTGTAGCAATGCAGGTTTTGCATCGTACAGTAAATTAAGTGCTTACACAGTTCTGTTTGATCAGGTATATAGTATATACATACTAATAGATTCCCATCTTAAAAATATTTTCATGCCTATGCCTTTTTATAAGGATGCTCAACTTTTTTTGTTTTTTTTTTCTTAATGGATATTGAAGGATGGAGATGCTTGTCTGTCTTGTTTTGGCTTGATGAAGGAGATTAAAGATGATCAAAGAACAACCGGTAATGGATTCATGCTAATCTCTTCAGATTTTTAGTCTTATTATTATCAGAATGTGATGGTATATTCTCCCTGCAGGAAGTGTGAATCCTCAAAGTGTTATATTCAGATTTGGTACTGTCCTTGTGGAGCTGCTAAGTGGAAGGCAAATTCCTCCAAGCCATGTAAGTGATTCTGTTCAAGCCCTCTCTGTTCAAACTAGTTTTGCTAAGTGGATAACCACTTTCTCTTGACTTTGTGATTGTAATCCTTGGACTATCTATCATTGTCAACTTCGCGCACTACAATCTACATATACAACTATATATAGTTTTTTTTTTCTGTTGGACATTAACTAGTACTTATTAATCTTCTGCTTCTAGGCTCCTGAGATGATAAATGGAAAGAATGTTATTGAGTTGGTTGATCCAAACTTGAAGGGGGAATTCTCTACAGAAGAAGCTATCATAGTTTTCAAACTCGCCTCTCAATGTTTGCAGTACGAGGATATTGAGAGTCTCAACACAAAAGATCTTGTTACAACACTTGAAACCTTCCAAACCAGTACAATAGCAACGGTATCATTCTTGATTTTTGTTTTGTCTTCTTCTTGTATTTGAATACATGATAAAAAAAAAAAAAAAAAACACAATGTTTTTGCTCGCAGGTCCCATCTAATGCAATGCTTGCAATGACAAAGGATAATAACGTACCTTGGACTCAAATTTCGCCATTAGGAGAGGCCTGTTTGAGAATGAACCTTAAAGCTATTCATAAAATCTTGGTGACGGCAGAATATGAAGATGACAAGGAGGTCATCGAGGTAACCAAAAACTCATCAACCTTGAAACATGATTCAATAGCTAACCTGGCATCAAAGAGGTTAAACTATTATTGGGTTTGCAGTTATCTTTTGAAGAATGGACACAAGAGGTGAAAGATCTTCAAGAGGTTCGGAAAAATGGTGATCAAGCCTTCCTAAAAGAAGACTACAAAACCGCCATTGACTGTTATTCTCAGGTAGCTATTAGTGTCATCTCCGATCTCCCTTGCATATTAGTAAAAAAAAAAAAACTCTGTTTTGAAACTTGTTTCTGTTTTCTGTCAACAGTTCATTGAAGGTAGAAGAATAGTGTACCCAAGTGTTTATGCGAGGCGTAGTCTATGCTATTTATTCTGCAATCAACCTGAGCGAGCACTCCGAGATGGGATGCTTGCACAAGAAGTGTTCTCTGATTGGCCAACCGCCTTCTACTTGCAGTCTATTGCACTATCCAAACTAAATATGATCACTGATTCTGCTGATACTTTGAAAGAAGCAGCTCTTCTTGAAGCAAAGAGATCCCCATGAGGAAGTATCCTGATTTTTCAGATTGCATATTTTTTTCTAAGACAAAAACTGAAAGAAATATATACTTTGGTTTCCGATTAAGGCGTGTGGTGTAAATTCTGAAGGGAGTTCTAAAACAAAAGCTTAAACAATTTTTGCTGTGAATCTCCATTTTCACCTTTTGCAGTGACTACTTTTGAGATACCTATTGGGTAAACTGAGAAATGAAGTTTGTTTGCTTTTAGTTTCCTGAGAAAGAGACAGAGACTGGGACAGTGTTAGCGACCCTCTTGTCTTGGATTTAGCAAATACCCATCAATAAAAAGAACTGCAAGAAGCTCAAATCTGTTCCGGTGCTTCCACCAAACCTCAAGTGCTTAGATGCACATGGCTGCAACTCACTGGAAAAAGTTGGAAACCCTCTAGCCCTTCTCACGGTGACAGGACAAATCCACTGCACATTCATTTTCACAAACTGCAACAAATTGGATCAAGTTGCAAAAAGTAATATCATTTCCTACACTCGGAGGAAAAGCCAGTTGATGTCAGATGCTCTGAATCGTTATAACGGGGTATGTATTACTCTTTATCTCTAAATAAGGTTCAAATTATGTTGCAGACAGAAAAAGGTCTAATGATCGTGTTTTGTTATATCTTTGCAGGGCTTTGTTTTGGAATCTTTGATCGGCACTTGTTTTCCTGGATGTGAAGTACCATCATCATTTGATCACCAAGGCTTTGGATCACTGTTAGAGCCGAAACTACCTCGACACTGGTGTGACAATAGGCTTACTGGGATAGCTTTATGCGCTGTTATATTGTTTCCGGACTACCAAGAACATGAAAGCAATCGTTTCTTGGTGAAATGCACTTGTGAGTTTGAAAGTAAAGATGGGCCATGTATTAGTTTTACTTCAATAGTTGGAGGTTGGAGCGTAGCAGGAGATGAGCCACGCAAGATTGAGTCTGCTCATGTTTTTATTGGCTATACAAGTTGGCTAGATATCAACAAACGCCACGTGGAAAACCATGGGAAAGGATGTATTCCTTCTAAGGCTTCACTCAGATTTCAGGTGACTGATGGTGCAAGCGAGGTAGCAAAATGTCAAGTGCTGAAATGTGGCTTTAGTTTGGTGTATACACCAAACGATGTTGATGATATATCTTGGGAGACAATTGGTGATATCGCTCCCATGAAGAAGGAGAAGGAGGTAGACAATGCAAATTCAAACAAACATCCAAGAAATGATTATAGTTTTTGGAATCAACTAAACTGTGGTTCGACTTCGAGAAGGGTTGAATGTGAAGAACTTGCAGAAGCAAACATCTCCAGAACTTGTTTTCTTGATTAAATTGGAAAAAAAAAAAAAAAAAAAAAAAAAAAAAAAANCTTGGGAGGATTAAGATAGTCATCTTGATCAACATATTTTTCATATTGGTTAGGTATCATATGACTGAAAATCCAAATATCTTTTATTTGTTCGTTTTCTGTTTTTGGTTCTGTTTCTGTTAGTTAATATATTTGCTCTGTTTTCATTATTATTTGCTCTGTTTTGGAAGCTGATAAGTATATGACAGAAATAAACAATATCTTTCAGCATATAGAAATGAACAAAGCTGTTATTCCTAAAAGCTTGTGAATTCAGAGATGATTATCTTATTATTATTAGGAATCTTGGAACTAAAATTTGATGGATTCAAGCTAGCAGCTTAACTTGTTATGGCGAGAAGATTAAGCTGTGAAATTTTGAGAGAACTCAATAGACAGTGGTAGATTCGTTTTCTTGATTCTAAGCTGAACTTCGATGATAATAGAATAAAATTTGAATGGATTATGCAAAAATCGTATGATAAATCTTGAATCAGTTTCTATTAACTTTTATTTCATATATGTGCAAAACTTGATGGCTCAATGGCCTAAGATGTTAAGTATTGAGACTCTATATTTTATCAAAGATTTAGAGAGAGATTGAAGTCCATCTTCAAGATCTTGAATGCATGACTCTAGGATCTGAACATCTTCCATCTTCAAAGTTTTTTCGGATTGGATTTCGGAGTCAACCCTTGTGAATTCGTTTTCTTGCGCTTCATGTGTCACCTTTTTCTTGTTGATTAGGTTTGAGACTAGTGACCATTTTCCACAAGTCTTATATCCAGACATGAAGCAGAATAGAGAATCAAAAAGAGCCATTGTAATAGCTTCTGCTTCTGCAAACATAGCAAGAGAATCGTCGTTACAGTCTTGGTCTTGCTTGATCTTCAAAGTCTTGATGACTTTTTGGAATGATTTCTTGAGGGATTTTCTTGAGGATAAGTATTTATTGATCTCTCCTGATAGATCTCAGCGCTTTCTCCTTAGAATCGACTGGATCTCCATGAGTCCCTCTTTCATCTGCGACAAAGCTTCCTTGGAAATGTTGCACAAATCCAAGATTCTTAGAGATCCATCAAGTAGCTGCTCGATGGCTTTCTTGTTCTGTTCTTGAGCTAGAGCCTGTTGAGTAGTGGGTAAGCGAATGAGCTTGTCAAGAGAATCGTGCAGCTCTTGAAGAATGTCAAGTCTTTTGCAGATAAAAGAGCTTGAAGATGTTGAGGCTTCCTCGGAAGATCTCAAACGAGTCAATTGCTCATCGACATGAGCGGCTTGTGGGTGAGGTCTAGAGGGGAAACTGTTAGAGCGAACATGGAAAGAGACTGCCATTATTTGTAAAGTTAGCTCTGTGTTATTAATCAAAGAGAAGATGTTGAGAAAGCTAAAGAAGTTTGTTCTGCCTTCTCATTTCCTCTCCTGCCAAATACATATATATACACGGATACACCACAGAAAAGAGAGGTAAGAGGAATCTTTTGATCGTTAAAATATTAAGGCATCTCATCTAATATATATAAGTAATGATCCAAGATCTCCGCCATATCAGTTTTCTGTCTCTTGCCAAACCATCCTCACAGCTCAATTCTCAAATTTTCTCTAAGGCATTGGGATTCCCTTCATTGCATGTGTTCTTATTTAAAAATAGAGCTGGCTTGTCTGCTATTGAAGGCAATGCCATTCGTGCAGAACTCTCAAGACTAAAATATAATAGTTTATTCCCCTTTTTCCGAGCAGTTTCACATTCCATGTGAACTTCCAGAACACAATGTGCCAGAGGACAAGGCATGGACAATGCTGATTAAACATTGATCATTTCAAGTTTTAGTCACGTTGAAAATGCCTCTACTTCCAGAAATTAAGTAAGCTTAAAAAATGGAAGAATCTTGAACGGGGATTCAGGTGATAAGTCTCTTGTGCATATGTTGTAAATTGTTCACCACAAAGATACCACTTTAAGATTCTGTACCAGCAGTTGTTTTTAGGTTATTGACAGATTTTTTTCTTTGATGTTTAAGTACAGTATTCACATTTTGTAATCAATTTGTATTAAATCCTTCAGAAATTGAATCAAGTATAGTATTTTTCCATGTTTCTGTTGAACATGTTTTGTGATTCAATGTAAAATGTAAGAAGAATGATCATATGTTATTACTCTCTTTAATCTTCCTTTTAAGATACTGGTTAGCTCACACGTACGCGGTACGCTTGTGATTATATTTTATCAAGAAAATTATATTAACACTATAACAATCAATCAAGATCCGTATCTGCAGATAGTGGCATGTGAAAAAAACGTGTGGAGGTTCAGAGATAGATACGTATATTAAACACTAGTTAACATGTCGAACAGGTAAATGTTTGTTTCCTTTTAATTTTTTTTTGAAAATATCGAACTAGTAAATTTCAAAAATGCACGAGCGTTTCGAAATTAGAATAGAGACGAGAACATTTTCCATCAAAATTGGCATGTGAATGCACACGGAGACTTTAAAAAGTACATCCTTGTTTTCTTTTTGTTGCATCATTTACGCTGTGTCCCACACGAATAGAGTTATTTTATTGTAGAAAACATGTGAATTTAATGAAACTTTTTCAAGGATATCACACTCACTGACTCACACAGACAAGATCCTTATTCGTCGATCGATCTTTTAACATGTTACATGTGAAAGCACACGCAGAGCAGATTTGAAGGTTCTTGTTTTTATATTTTTTTGAACCACTTCCAATGTTTCCCGCCATGCAGACATGAACAGGGTTATTATTGCAGAGAACGTGTTAAACTCAATAATCTTATTAATCAGTGACCTTGTTGTAATTAAGAATCAAGACCGCGTTAATTAGGTAATCTGTTTTACCAGGAAGTTCTTAACTTAATTTGTTTTACCATTAAGTTTAAACTGTTAAATTTGGGAGTTCAAGAGTCAACGTAGAACTGTGTGATTACTTGTTTCTAGAATGAAGTTATTCTCTGATAATTAAAGAGTTAAGAGTCTAAGATAAATGATTAGATCTTGTGACTTGAATATATTTCTATAATAATTAACTTCTTTACAAAATTTGTAGGCCTTAAATTTTAATGGCCTAATGTGTTAAGAATTGAGACTCTGTATTTAATCATAGTCTTAGAGAGAGATTCAAGTCCATCTTCAAAATCTTGAATGCATGACTCTAGGATCTGAACATCTTCCATCTTCATGGTCTTCTCGGATTGGAATTCGGAATCAATCCTTGTGAATTCGTTTGCTTGTGCTTCACATGTAACTTTCTTCTGGTTCATTAGCTTTGAGACAAGTGACCATTTGCCGCATGACTTGGATCCAGACATGTAGCTGAAGAGAGAATCAAACAAAGCAATTGTAACAGCTTCTGCATCTCCAAAGACAGCCAGAGATTCTTCTGCTTGTGAAACCTTGAGAGACTTGTGTACTTTCTGGAGAGTCTTCTTGAAGGACTTTCTTGAGGATAAGTATTTCTTGACCTCCCCAGAGAGATCTCCACGCTTTCTTCTTAGAATCGATTGGATCTCCATGAGACCTTCTTTCATCTGCGACAAAGCATCCTTGGAAATGTTGCACAAATCCAAGATTCTTAGAGATCCATCAAGAAGCTGCTCGACGGATTTCTTGTTCTGCTCTTGAGTTAGAGCCTGTTGCGTTACAGGTAGGCGAATAAGCTTGTCGAGAGACTCGTGAAGGTCTTGAAGGTTGCCAAGTCTTTGGCAGATAGAAGAGCTTGAGGCTTCCTCAGAAGATCTCAATCTGGCTAACTGCTCGTCGACATGAGCAGCTTGTGGGTGAGGTCTAGATGGGAAACTGTTAGAGCGAACATGGAAAGAGAGTGCCATTTTCTTTTACTTAAGCTCTTTGTTATTGATCAAAGAGAAGGTGTTGAGAGAGATCGATAAGATGATTTGTTCTGCTTTCTTCATTTGCTTCTCGGTCCATACATATATACACCATCAAGAAAGAGAGGCAAGAGGAATCTCATTGATTAAAATATTGCAACCATTGTTACAATGTTTGTTAGTGTTCTCCTTTCAAGGTGGCATAAGGCATCTCCTTCTCATTATACACAAATAATAGTTAAGATCTCCACCATATAAGCTCAGTGTCTCCCTCCAACTACATCTTCATTTACAAATAATGATGCATTGAGATCTGTTTCATTGTTATGAGATGTATTTCAAGCTGGCTTGTCTGCTACGGAAGGTAAGGCCACTCGTGTAAATCTCAGACCTATCTTTCAGGATTTAATTAATATTTTCTCTGTGAAGATGGTGCTGGATTATATTAAATGCATGTTTCAGACTAGAATGTGCCGTGCCACTGAAGGTGCTGGATTTTATTATCATACAAAACATCTAACCTCACGAGCACTCTCAAAAGCTACTGTCATTTCCAGCTTGTCTTTGTCTCCTCCCTCTGAAGATTTTGTGAATATATTATGTCTCTCCGTGTGGTAGGCTATTTTTTAGTTACATGCACACGTTTGCAATATGAATTATTGTTATACTAATCAGAGAAAGCATCTTTCAACAACTGTGATAATGGTGAGCTCAATGAAGTAGCGGCAAGATCCTTATCCGTAGATCATGGCATGTTAACAAATCCACAATGGATTGATTACTCAATAATTTTTCTTGGGATATAAAATTTCAGAGATGCCACATTATATGTTACAGGTCATTTCCCTCATGTATTTAACATTAATCAAATTGAAAATGCACGAGTGGCCTTTAAAACAATGTCTCATATTTAGCATAGCTGGTTCAATAAAAGATTAATTAAAGACAAGATCCTTATTCATTGGTTTTGACATGTGAAAACACAGTAAGAGTTTAAAGGTTCATCAATTTTTAGTTGGTGTATCACTTTCATTGCCTCCCAACTTATAGACATGGACAGAGTTATTATTGCAGAAAACGTGTGAATCAGAGATGCATATCTTATTATAATTAGGAATCATGACACCAAGAGAATTGGTAGATTAGAAATTCTGTAAATTGTGAGGGTTTAATAGTCAATGGTAAATTTTTCAATTAGAGTTACTAGTTATTTTCTTGGCTCTGGAGTCTGGACTAAACTTGTTTTTTGTTGTAAAATAATTGAAAAGAGGAAAGAAGATACAAGTGAGAATATAGGAAATCTTGAGTTTGTTTCTATTATCTTTCTTTTCTGTACAAAATTTGTTTAGGCTCTAATGGCCCAAAGTGTTAAGAATTGAGACTCTGTATTTAATCATAGACTTAGATAGTGATTCAAGTCCATCTTCAAGATCTTGAATGCATGACTCTAGCATCTGAACATCCTCCATCTTCAAGGTCTTCTCGGATAGGAATTCAGAATCAATCCTTGTGAATTCGTTTGCTTGTACTTCAGAGGTAACCTTTTTCTGGTTCATTAGCTTTGAGACAAGTAACCATTTGCCACAAGTCTTCGATCCAGACATGTAGCTAAAGAGAGAATCAAACAAAGCAATTGTGATGGCTTCTGCTTCTCCAAACACAGCCAAAGATTCTTCGGCTTGTGCAACCTTGAGAGATTTTTGTACTTTCTGGAATGACTTCTTCAAGGACTTTCTTGAGGCTAAGTATTTATTGACTTCACCAGATAGATCTCCGCGCTTTCTTCTTAGAATCGATTGGATCTCCATGAGACCTTCTTTCATCTGAGACAAAGCATCCTTGGAAATGTTGCACAAATCCAAGACCCTAAGAGATCCATCAAGAAGCTGCTCAACAGATTTCTTGTTCTGTTCTTGAGCTAGAACTTGTTGTGTGACAGGTAGGCTGATAAGCTTGTCAAGAGACTCATGTAGCTCTTGAAGGTTGTCAAGTCTTTTGCAGATAGATGAGGTGGAAGACGTTGAAGCTTCCTCGGAAGATCTCAATCGAGCCAACTGCTCATCGACATGAGCAGCCTGTGGGTGAAGACTAGAGGGAAAACTGTTAGATCGAACGTGGTGAGAGACGGCCATTTTTTTTTTCTCTTTTGTTGATGATCAAAGAGAAGATGTTGAGAGAGCTCTAAGATGTTTGTTCTGCCTTCTCATTGCCTCTCCGGTCAATACTTATATAGAACATCAAGAAAGAGAGACATGAGGAATCTCTTGGTTGTCATAAACTTATAATATTGAATCATGAACTTCTGTGTCTCTAAAATGTTCCCCTCCACATCTTATTGGCCATATTGAATAAAGATATGACTCAGATCTCATGGAAATGAATGTGCACGGCTGACTCTGCAATGCGTTGGCATAGTTTTATGGGAAATACAGCATGGCTTGTCTCACTGATGAAGATGATAACAGCACTATTCTTGCATATAACCACTTCAGGATCTTGTCTGCATTCTGCACAGCAACCAACCACTCTCCATTACATATTGATTGTAGAGTTCAAGAGACATAACAACAACAACAACAAAAAATGAAGGCAACGTTACATATGAAATGCAAATTTGAAAAGTTCCTATAACTTAAACTATACTTTCCACCATCCACTAGAGACTTGAGACTACCAATATTGTTTCAATCTTCTCTCTGTTTGATTGAGTCTTTCTATGACATTTGGTGCTAAAAGTAAACATGTATAGTGTGTGGTCTGGAGACCTTGAAAAAGTTAACTATGGGCCTCAAATTCAAATCAGGAAAGAACACAACTTCAAATCCTCCAACAGAGATTGCTCTAATGGTTCATTAATTCATAGACTCAACAAATCTGTACCCAAATTATAGTGGATGTCTGTCTCATGGACAGTTGCATCATACAGTACTAAAAACAACTACAAACAGACAAGTTCTCTCTAAGCTAAATGAGAACATTTTTGTCAGCATCCATCTCAAACCAACAAGAGTCTTGAAAAGTCAGACAAACACGTACATAAATTCCAGATTATGTTTCATGTTCACGCCTTTGCAAATGAGTCTATCAAGATAGAGATGGATCATACCACAAACAACTACAAACAGACAAGTATCAATCTCAAACCCCTGTTTGCTTCATGTCTTGGAAGCCGCCAAGCTCTAGCACAAGTCAAGTAGAATATAAAAAAAAAAAAAACGATTTAAGAACTCCTTAATTGACTTTTAACTTCAAGATGTGTTGTAAGCTAAAACCGGAGACGATCTGACATAACTTCCAAAGATATATATCGTTGTGTTTCAATCACCTGAGGAATCTCACTCTCTAATGGACAAAACAGAGGATCTCATCAAAACGTACTGTATATCCTCCATTGTAATGGGGAAAACCAATAATTACTCTTTGATTTTCACCTATGTCTAGGCGAACCCAATACGACACCGTTCAGTGTGAAACACAAACAACAGAACGCTTTTGCCTCTAGGGTTTTATGTTCCCCTGTTTCTCGGAAACAGAGGATCGGGAAGGTCTATACAACCACGGCAAAGATGAAGCCTTTCACTCTCGCCATTAGCTCCGAGAGAAGGAACCATCGAAAAAATCAGCCCATTTCACGGCGCGGGTGAGTCCGACATCTGACAGAATTACGACGTCCGGTGGAAAAGATGAAACTTTGCAAGTGGGTCACACTGTGTGGAGTATGAAGGAGATGATATTAATTGGGTCTATAGTCGGGTCAATGGTGGGATCATCCTTTCCAAATTTCAAAAGGTCCCACAAAAGGGATTTTGGAGGGCCTAGCGCGATTTGCTGCTGATCAGGACAGAGCAACATCGAGCCCTTGATTCAACAATGGTTTTATCCTATTCTTCTTCTCGGAAACTCCATATTGGTTTTGACCGAAAGATAAAATTATCATTCAAAGTTTATGTTTTTATTTTTTTTTGTTGAATGGTGCAGTCAAATTCTGCCTTCTTGTTATTTCAATCTTGTTACATGAAATTTTCTTTATGGTAACAACAAACATACAATTATACAAATACAATTTAGTAACTCTGAATCTTAAGGCAAACATCTTACAAGCTCTGTGTTTCCCAGGTAACATCGAAGAATAGTTAAACCGTTGGTTGCGACTTGCGAGCCCTCGATGCAAAAAGTTGTTTTATCTTTACATATCCTAAAAGTTTAATAGGTTAATTATTGGTGTAAGGTTCTGGAGCCAAGGGCTTATACTTGGCCACTGGTCTGATCCCCACTCGAGTCCTGGTTTAGGTACTTGCAGCTCTGGTAGTGGTGAGATTCCACACGGCCGCTTGAGTGATGAAGAAGCTTCTTTTCTCTCTGTTTCTCTCTGTTTCTCTTCCTTCTTTGCGTTTTCGGTTTGCTCCTGAAGCATTGAGATCTCGTTTGCTTCTTTCATGGCTACTACAGCTTGAGGAAAAGGGAAGGAAGTCGTCGTCATCATCAAGTCTTCCTCTTTTCCAACGGAAGAAATCGTCTCGGAAGACGAGAGAGGAGAGTTTGGGGTTGTTTGATTATTCATCTTAGCTTCCATCTCTGCTCTTTGCTCCAATACTTTCAGTGAAGTGGCTTTTCTATAAATCTTACACAGCACAACGTCCTGTGATCAAAAAGGGAACACAAAAGATGAGCAACAAAGTTGTTTCCTGATCACATAATGGATTCAAAAACAGAGTTTTTGTGTCTTTGAAGGTACCTTTGGTATGGTGCAATTATCAGGCAACCGGAACTCGTTCATGACCCAATCAGTCTTGGTTCCTCCAGGTGCTCTTCCTCTGTAGAACACAAGGGTCTTCTTAAGCCCAATCAGATGTTTTGGCTCAGACAAGCTGATGATTTTACGGTCGGATCCTGTTGCTTTCCAATAACCATTCTCAGTTGTTCTGCTTGGTCTCCCTCCGTTGCCATGCTTCCTTTCTCTTGGCACAAAGAAGTACCACTCTCTCTCACCGATTTTCGATAAACCTATGATCAAAACTCAGAGTTTAACACAACCTAGACAGAAAGAAAAAGCTTTTAAGGAAATGCATGAGCCAGTAAGTAGTATATACTTACGAGGCAAGTCCCACGGATCATGACGATAGATGTTGAGGAAACCAATGACTTCGACTTTCCATATCTTACCGTAAACCATGTTCTTGAGGTAGAAATCAAGCAGCTCCTCCTCGGTTGGGTGGAACCTGAAACCAGGGAGCTCCATCTCTTTAGCCATTTTCTCTCTCACTGTCTCTAAACACACTTACCAACCAAAGTTTAGTTTCCTTTAAGAAGATGTGTAAGTGAAAAGGTTGTTGGTGATATCACTTAGGTAATGCAATGAACATTTATATATAACACTAGCTATAGGACCCATTGTGGTGGAAGAGATATTTTTCTTTTTCTTTTTCTTTTTTTGGTGTGTGATGTGGCAATGTTTTGAGGGAACAGACCAAGTCAAGAAGATATATGTGGAGGAATGAATGATTAAAGATTGAATTGTAAAAGTCTTAAGTGCATTTTTTTTTCTAATGTGTGGGTTTTTTTCTTATTTTCTTCCATACTTTTAGAGGTTTGTGAATTGTGAAGTTTATTTACAAAGGAGAATAAGGGTTTTGATCAAAGTGGCTGGAGCCCACGCGGTTTCGTCTTGAGAAAGTTAGAATGAGTCAAGAGGATTGGACCAGAGCTTAATGTCATTTTGTTTTCTGTTATGTTTTTTTTTGTTTAATAAATATTTATTATTTGATATAATCTTTTTATTGTGAAAAAGAATCAAACATTTTTGATTGTGGGACTTCCACCATTTTGTTTAATCTTGAGCTTGACTTTGGAAGTCTCCTCCAAAGACTGGAAGTCTTTTTGCCGTTGTCCCCCTAAACTATTTTCTTTCTTTTTTCTTTTGTTTTGACACTTTTACTTACACAATATGCTAAGATTCACAATAACTACTTATACAACAAATAAGTTAGAGAAGTTATGTGAAATAATGTTAAACTTATATTACTATATGACACATGAAAAAGAATATGTTTTGGAATGGATACATTTTGAGAGCTATTGTGGTCATTACATTTGAAACAACATGTTAGCTACTTTTTTGTGTTCCAAAGAGATAACTATACAATGCATGTTATTCTTTGACGAATTTTGTTAGATAATAACATCAAACTTGATGCATATCAAAACCTTTATTTTTCTTCTTGTTATTGTTGTGGTACAAGCAACAAAAGAGAGGTACAAAAAACAATGGGGATTACATTGTATTGCAGCCTCCTATATAACTTCTGTGATCCGCAGTCTAAAAGCTTTGAAGCAATTACTATGCGGTCAAAGGTAAAATGCAAATGATTCTTGTAATGAACCAATATTGTTTTTGTGTGTTTTCATACATATTTATTTTCTTTACCAAAAAGTGTTTTCATACATACCAACCTTTGTCTCTCTTCTTTTTAAAACAAAAAACGTTGAGACACATCCATATTATGATTTTGAGAATGTTATTGATTCTGATGATGAGATGGACAAGTCTTCAATGCACACAGACGACCAGTCCTGAAAATAGCTTGAAGAGGGGGAATCTTGAAGTGAAGATTATTACACAACTTTTTTTTTTATGGTTGATCATCATTTTCCCCAAAAAAGTGGAACCATATGTAATGAAGAGAGATAAATGATAGCAAATGTTATGATTACCATTTGTACCATTTTTTGTAGAATAATTACCATTTGTACCATTAACATTTATGCAAAAGAATTAGCTTCATTCTCAGTTTAAACCTTTTTGTTTCTCAGATAAAAGAACCTCACTTAAACCTTTATGTATATTTTTTACAATCTTTTTACTCTTTTTTTTTTTTACGCAAGTGTCTAGCTATAGTATTTTCGAGAAGGTCGAATATTTTAATCCATTTCAAAATTTGGAAATTTACAAAGAAAAATCGTTTTCCTTTTCTAACAGAAGAACAAAAAACATTAAATAGTAGTGACTCTACTGATTAGGCCACTAGTGAGGCTAGGAATATAATTCGATTGCATGTGAAAGTTTCTCGGAAATTGCAGAATAAATATGCTTTATTCCAATTTCTTGTCTTTTCAAATGACGAACAAGAACACCATCAACCAAAACACACACAACAATATCCACGAAACTACCCAAATAAGTTCAATAATAGATCGAAAAGCAAAACCGCACACTTCTCTTCACTAAATCTAACTCTAATCTCATCCATCCATTGCATCATTATCAAATAAGATGAGCTCAAGTGCATTCCATGTAAATCCAACTTACCTTCTAACGGATTCCACTCCATTGCTTCATCTAAGACCGATGACCGAGTCAATTCGTTTACCAAAACCGCCTCGTCCTCATTCAGAAAAGTAAGCACCTCAGAGAGAGAGAGAGGACAAGTATCCAAGTCTTTTAACAGTGAAGTGACTGTAGGGCAAGAATTCAAGACCGAGTTATACGTTCTTATGGACAAAGGAACGCTGAAGTCCTTAAGTTTCCGTAGCCAAGAACCCATTTGGGGAAGAGCGTCATGAGCTCCATAAGAAGACAGAACCATATTTGAACAAACCGTGTCGATCCTGTGACCTTGTGTTTCCATTCTCTGAACCACTCTGTTCATGTCGTCAAACAATCCTAACCTTCCATAACCGTAGAGAACAGACTTACATTCGAACAACCCCGGCTTTAGCTTTTCGATTCTCATCCCATCGACAACTCTTTCTGCATCATGAGGTTGGTCTAGGTTACATCTCTCTCAAACGAACCCAAGCTTCGTCGAATCCTTGTACTGACCCTTGTTTAGCATTTGATTCAACTAAATTGCAGAGGAAGAGAGCAAATTCGATTCGTTTGACTTCAACCTTGAAACCGCAGTAGAAAGTAGAGCTAAGATCTAAGTGGTTCTGTAGTGTTGATTTTGATACAATAATGTTCTGTTTCTGTAGTGTTGAGCTGATTGTAAAAATTAAGGCTCTCTCTCTCTCTCTGGTTTCAGTCTGATACAATAATAGAGTAGAGATGAAGTTAAAAAGAGTTTTGGAAACCTCAAACATGATACAAGAGTTGTGGCCAAAGCCTACAAAAGAGATGATAATAGAATTCGGACAAATCAAAATCCCAGCCCCCAACCTAATGTCTGATCATAGACAAACCTTTAACGGTCAACAAACTATGATTTGACACCTGCCCGACCGCCTCGGCAATGCAAGGAGTTCCCTTGAGATAGAACCACCGAAATGCACAACAAGTTTTTTGAGAAGTAGAGAGTTTTCTGCAAAGTACCTTGCTACTTCCACTATAAAGCTCTCCCCTGGATAAGCCTCTTATCTCTACAAACTTGAGCGAAGACAGCAAACACTGAGGCACCACCCAGCTTCTTGTTTCTTCCATCACATCGGGATAATGCGGATCCTGAAAAATCCCCACGATGAATAAATTTGGGATACCTTTTCTCAGTTAAACTCTAGGATTTTGTGCAAGTCATTAGGGATTTTAGATTAGGAAAGCTTTCAAGAAACGCTGGCAGACTTTCCAGGCAGTCTGCATCTAACTGTGCATCCAGAAAGGACAGGTTGCCAAATTGGGGTAATGGCAAGATATCGTAAATGAGCTACTCACAAAAACAAAAGGACATGCGAAATACTGGTTAGCAAAAAGAGCATTAATAAATGTGTGTGCGTAAGTGTAACTGATTGCACAACATATTACCTCAAAAGTCTTGGAAGAGATCTCCATCTCCTTAACTCCAGATATACTGTCGAAAAAATTACGCCTTTTAACCAAGTCATCCCACAGACAGAAATCGTCAGAGAGATTGACCCTGGTTAAGGAACCCCAACTGCTTATGACTTTACCCTGCGATATTTCATTATTGAAATTCAGGTACTCGAGTCTAGGCGCATCAATCAAAACCATCGTGTTGCTAGTATCATAAATTTCATCCACATCTACACTGAGACGGGTTAAAGCCTGAGAGTGCACTCGTAAAACCTTCACATTATCATCTGCCCTTCTGACGATGCTCAAATCTTCAAGAACAGGGCAAGACGAGATAAGCAACTCCAGAGACGCCTCATTGGCATATTCATTTTCGTACAGACTCATAGTCTCGAGACGAGGTAACGAAACCGACTTAAAACTACCCATCAATACACTATCGAGGCTTAGGTGAACAAGTGTCTCACAGACATACAGGCTTCGCGGCATCACTTCCAAACACTCACGCTCCACAGCAAGATGCTCAAGTTTACGTGTCGTCACAAAGTCTAGCCACCGAGTGACACAAGACTGCTCATTCTCATACTTGGAAATTCTAAGCTTGAGCTTGTGCAAGCATGAATTCTTTTCCCTACAGAAACCTAGGAGCCTGTCCACGAAACTCACAAAGGCATTGTAATCTGAGAACTCAAAAGAGTCCAAATCAAAAGCCAGAGACTTTTCCACCTACTAGACACAACACTAGTCCTAACAGATTCCAGAGAATCTGAGATATCAAAGCGTCTGGTAATTTGCTTATCAGGTCCTCTCCTCCAGACCCTTTGCCGGTTTTTCCTTTAGCTTTCCTTTCTTCCATCAGATCCGCTCGCGAAATTGAACCGGAAATTCCGCAGAGACAGCAATGGAATCTAAGCTCAAGGACACATTTAGCACGGATATGAGGAAAAAACACACATCAAAATCAACACTAGAGCACCAGGAAGAGTGTTAAAATTAAATTAAAAAAAAAGGAGAGAAGAAGTTGAAATCACCTGTTGGGTTTAGGGTCCGATGGCTAGAGACGGAGATGAAGTCGAACTTGTCACAAGCAATGAGTGGGGTTTATGCCATTTCCAACAAAAATTAATGAAGAATTTTTAACCATTAATGCGACTGATAAAGTTTTACATGTACGCATACAATTTGATCAACTTTCTCTGTAGATGTTCTTGTATACATATAACATTAGTTGTTTGTTTCTATGAATTGTATTTTCAGTACAACAAGAAACGCATACACTGGCAAAAATGCTACAAAAAAACATGTTAAAAGACTTGTGAACGCAATGATTTATAATAACTTCACTTCATTGGCAAAGCCATTCTTTTACGGTTTTCCCCTTAGCAATGAAACTACCAACATTCTTCCGGTCGATTCTCATCGGACTTCCGGTACGAACCATTATCTTCTTGACCAGCGATTTCACCGCCGACTCTCCTCTTACATTGCTGTGCTTACCTGACCCCGAAACAACTACAATCTCAGCAGGAACCGCACACTTTTCTTCACTAAATCTAACTCTCATCTCATCCATCCATTGCATCATTATCAAATAAGATGAGCTCAAGTGCATT
>OVBJ01001177.1:0-27424 GCA_900406535.1 Noccaea bulbosa
ATTACGGTCTTGGGCTAGTGCTAAGCACTATCGGTGTTGGTTTCTTTACATCTTCCGTAACTACCTTCTCATCTCAACAAGCGCAAGAAGCAAATGCAAATTTGAAGTTACCATATGGTTTAGGAATGATCTTGAATTATTCTTGATATATGTGAGCTTTGTGTTGAATAAAACAGTTTAAGAATATCAGCAGTAAGATTTCTCTAAATAACACCAACTTTAATTATCAACCAAAGATTAAAACACAATTTATTTTTTCTTTTTTTTTTGATAAAGGACTTTTGCTTAACTTTTGCTTAAAACACAAATTTCACTGAGAGAAATCATATGATTAAATCCTAGAAAAATCTAATTAACTAGAAAAACAATTAGCTCGACTCTTCGTAAGCTGCTGAATCATAAGTTTTTTTTTTTGGATTGAATGTAAAATTATATTCAAACAAAAAAAGACAGTGTTACAAATATCATGAATCTTAAGATTAACCGTATGGAGAAACCAGTTTCGCGATCGAAGGTTTTGCATATCCTGGAACAAACCAGACACTTTTCCAGAACGGAACATCTAATGATGTGAGTGTACTTGTCGCAAGATCAAACACACCACATCTATTTTTTGTTCCCATGGCAAAAGATCATCATCGCCGAAATAGATTGCATCACTCTTGATTCCCCAACCATAAATATCTTTGATTGGGGGTTCTATTGTGACCCCATGACCAAAAATCAACATCTCACCAAGTGGCTATAGTTCGACTGGTAAAAAATCCTGGCAAAGCTTAGAGACCACAGGATCGAGTGGACGGAACCAATATTACATGATGTGGTTTGGGGCATGGGAGATGTACGCACTTCGGCAAAGAACCTTCTGGTAATTTAAAAAAAAAAAAAAAAAAAAAAAAAAAATCAACATCTCACTTCCAAGAGAAACCACTCTCTCCCATTTATTACTTTCCAAATCCATCTCATAGATGTTAAAGGAACGATTAGCGTCAAAACTTATGAAGCTCACAACGATCAAAACCTTTCCTGAGCTTGTAATCACGAGGCTCATAAGATGCAAACCAATGTGAAACGGATAGTTACGATACGGGTTTCCTAGGACAACTTCTTCGCGAGAATCTGAAGCTAAATCAAGAATCTTGATGCATCTATCAAATGTATACACATAAAGCTAGCTTTTCTTCTTTATAAGCCATGGTTTTACATTCTATGCCTTGATGACTCCACCAGGAATCGTTTCCTTTCTTGTATGTGAACAAGTAGCCTTGTTCGCCTCTACAAGCTACAACATAATCTTTTGTTCTCGCGTTTATCCACAGACAAGAAGCCGGCTTCTGGGAATGGGAGGGAAAGTATATCGACCTAACTTGATGACCAAGTAATGACTTAATCCTGGGAAGATCGATCCTCTCGCAAGTCGCAAGTAAATACATTCTGAATATAGATATTTAGATGATCATCTTCAATCATAATCACTTCATCTTCAATATGGTGAAGTGATTATGTCATCTGAATATCCTATTACTATTAAACTCCAAGTAGAATTGTAGAAAGAATATGCATCCGTGAGCTGTTTCATATCCCTTATCACATATTATGGTGAAAACACTCTTTATATTAGGTTATATTGTTATTCTTTATATTTTGCAAAACTTTAAGGGTGTGAATGGAGCTCATGTTAGCGTAAAACATTAAGTGGAAAATGTTTTTTACTCTCACTTACTCTATTTTTAACCATTCAAGTGGAAAATGGAAGAATAAGTTTCCCACCCAATAACGCTCAAAGTAGAGTAATTTGTTTCTCCAATTTTTTTTGAGAAAAACTTTTTCATTCTTTTTCACTCTTTTACTCTAATTAATTATTAATTTTTTATTTCTACCCAGTTACTCTTCTCTCAATTACTCTAATGTTTACCATTCACACTCTAAAGCTAACAAGGTTATCACCATAATATATTTTACGATATGTTAACTAGGTTAATAATATGAAACTTTTTTTTAATATTTACGAGGCTTCCACATCTATCAATCTATCCATCTATCTATCTATCTATCTATATATATACTACTATTAATTGAAAATTACATTTTAATATGTTTGGATATACAAGAATAGGAGAAAAAACTGTTTGGATACAAAAATAATATATAAAACTGTTTGATATAAAAATAATTGTTCAGTCATACCAGAAATCGAATCTGTTAATTGATTGGATCGAAAAAATTGAAAATATATATAAAAGCCCAAAAACATCTGAAAAGCCTAAGAAAATATATCTGTAATAACAAAAATTACCTACAATACCTATTTGGATAATTTGGGTACCCGATCGGGTATCAGTTATGTTTCTGATACTCACGGGTATCAAATATTTTACTCATCGGGTGATTTGTTTTATAACCAAAATCAATTGAGTATGGATATTATGGGTTAGTTCGGTTTGGGTTTTCGGATATGAATTAAAAGTCTCAGACCTACCATTTCATAGCAGAAATATAATAAATCAAACAGAAATAACCTAAACTAAATTAAACTAAAACGATAAAGAAATGTATCTCTGAGCTACAGCTACTTTTTTCGTAACGTATCATCTTGCAAACGTGCGGATCTTCTATTTGAGTAGAGCAGTGACTAGTGAATTATTTTCAAAGGAAGCTTTTATATGTAAAATGTGTGTGGGTCTTGTTTTAAAAAGAAAGGTGCAGAAAGATATAGCAATCTTTACATATGGACCAAAAGTCCTAAGTTAAATTTATATATTTATTGGTTTATTGTGTGAGTATATATATATTTATGATGTAAAAATTCAACAATATCTATCCTTTCACATTCGTCACATCCCCCACTACGGAACAAAGAGATCTCTCTCTCTCTCTCTCGCTCTCGTTCTCGCTTTCAGATTGAGTCTGACTCTTCGCCAGCCACCGCCTCCTCTCTCTCTCCATCAATGGCGACACCATACCCTATTCTTCTTTCTCTCTTCAACCTCTTTAAGTAAACCCCTTTTTCCCCTTTCTCTCTCTTTCTCTTTCTCTCAAACATGCATCAAATCTCAAAACCCTAGATTCACAAATATAAGCTCTTCATCTTCTCTTATGTTTGTTTCTTTCTTGTCCTTATGGATTCTGGCAACAGTGAAAGCTTACAATCTTCAAGTGATGACCACGAGGCTTCTTCAACAGGTGTTGCAGCAGATCACCCCTCATTTTTTCTCCCACCCTTCTCCTCTTCCTCCTCCCCATTCTACGCCGCCCCAACAACCCTCTCCTCCTCCTCCTCTTCATCCGCCACATATCTAAACTTTGTCAACAATCTCATCTCCGATGACATTCTCCAACATACCCATCTCCTCCCTCCTCCACCACCGCCGCAGCCTCCTCCACCTCAGCCTCCTTCTTCCTCAAGAAACCCTAGAAAACGAACAAGAGCTTCAAGAAGAGCACCAACCACCGTTCTCACCACCGACACTTCTAACTTCAGAGCTATGGTTCAAGAATTCACCGGCGTCCCTGCCTCTCCATTCTCTCACCCTTTCTCCTCCACTACTCGCCGCTTCGATATTTTCCGATCTCCGTCCGATCAACCTCTTAATTTCAACCCTTTTCGTCCAATCCCACAAAAACCTCATAATCAACCTTTGATCCCTTCTTCATCATCTTCTTTGCTTAACCAATATAATCACACTTCTACTTCAACAAACTTTCAGACTCTTCCTGATTTGCCCCTCCCCCAAAGTCACCACCAAGTTTCTACATTTCAGTCTCTTTTATCTCATCAACATCATAATCAGCAAACGACAATATCCTCTCTTCACGATCTTGACTCAATAAATCTCGGAGCATTACAGCAAAATCAAAATCACAATCCAACGGCTGATGTTGACCACCAGCTGATGATGATGAGACAGTTCTCGGAGTTTGATCGCCGGACGGAAAAGGGACAGGACTCTTCTTCTTCGGCTCCGATCAAAGGCTCTTCAGGTACTACTACTACTACTACAACAACAACAGTTGATCCATGGATTTGCCCTACAGATTCCAGTAATTGAAAATCATGCACATTATTTAAAATAATTGAGTTTTATTAATCTTATAATTTTAAATCTAGTATCAGCTTCCTAAAAGCAGATTGTAGACACTGAGATTAAATTATCAGATTTTTTTCTTTTCATGAATGATATATTCCATATTCTCATTTCTAGTGATTATACTCTGGCTACACGTTATAATGCACCCATAATGGGGTATATGATTCTCCACATGTTGTAAGTATAAATCAATATATGTATATATGTTTCTTTTTTTCGTCTGAAAGTATATATATGTAAATGACTATACGCTACAGATTTGGCTCTTAAGAATCCAAATCGGATTTGGTTCGTTGGGCTACGAAGGACAGTTCACACGTGCAATGTGTTTTGTTCCATCGTTATTTTGACATTTCTCCCTTCTATATATTATAGGTTATATAGTCTCATTAATGTTCCGACTGTTTTTATTTAATACTCTTCATCAATGTATTTACGAAACACTAGAAAACTAGGTAAACATAGCCAACTAGCTACAAAATGAGATGTTTTTTTAATGCAAAAATCAGGTTTTTCATGCATGTGATGATTTATCTGAACGTTGAAACTTGAAAGTAGTGGCTCATATTGTGTCTCACCTAAACCACGGATTATTACTGGAAAATAATTTACGGAAGTTATAAATATATCTTGGATTGTAAAGTGCGATGATTTATCCATAAACATATCTTAGATTTTCTTACTACATATATTCAGCTAGCTTAGCAAACACATCAAACATTATTTACAGAAAATTCTAGTGTATATCATTCCTATAAAAAATTATGAGCTCAATAAGTTTTAAGATAAGGTGTTCATATCTATGAAATGCCATAATAAGTCATATGATATCTCTTTCCACAGACCGTTTAAAATACTAAACAATTTTCTAGAAATTTATATTCCATCCGTTCCTTAAAGATAAATTTTATAAAGATAAATTTTATAATTTTTTTACACCTATTAAGAAAAAGTTACTTCCTCTGTTCCTTTTTAATGAATTCCTCTGTTCCTTTTTAATGAATATTTAAGCATTAAATATCTGTAATTATCTGGATGTATCTAGATGTGTTTTGAATCCAGATACATTCAAATAATTACATATACATAATGCTTAAACATTCATTAAAAAAGAACGGAGGGAGTAAGATTTGCAATTACACAGTTTTATATAACTTTAAACCAATAAAAATTCAAAAAATATAGTTATTTATAATAAATGTTTTTTGAAATCTGAAAAAAACACACCAAAAAGTTTTATAAAAAATTGCTAAAAAATTCACTAAAAAAAAACTGAGGGAGTATATCATATATATGAAAAGTCAAAACTATGTAAAGTAGAGTTTAGGTTAAAAAAAGTTGTGTATCAACTCGGGGTGTAATTTTAGATAGATTGTCCCTTTCTATTGAAAAATTTGCCTTCTATTACTCCATTTTTGGGGGTTAATTTTGCACTTGCTTTATACATACATAGAACCGAGTAAACGCTTAGAAATCGAAAGAAACACCAATACATAAATGATCCACTAATAGTTTATATAGCTTGTATTATCTCAGATACACCTTATCTTTCAGGATTTGTGACTGCAATGAGAAATTACCCCCTACTTAAGTATTTGAATTAGAGCTTTTTTTTTTTTTTGGTCAAACGATTGTATTAAAAAGCGAAAGAGCTAGATTAATCTTCGTAGTTTATTAAAAAAACAATATTAATGTCACTTAAAACGTACACAATACTCCTTTTTAGATTTTGTTTTTTCTCGAACATAATTATATTATAAACTCCATTTTTTTGTAATGGAGATTCTTTTCAAATGTAAATTAAAGCAACGTTTGAATTAAAATTAAAATAAAAATTAAAATTAAAAACAGAAAATGACTAGTATAGAGTTCATTGCATAAAGTATGACCATATATATCTAGCCACTCGTGAACCAAATCTTCTAAAAATTGGTTGCTTTTTAAGAATCAGGGTGCTGGTACTAAGCCATTCCGATTTCTACGGCATTTTGTTTCTTTTCCTTAAAGAGGCGCTGTTTGGTAACAAACTTAAATCCTCTTAAAATTAATTATTAAGGAAAATTTTAGGAATGCTAAAGTATTCAAAAAGGAACAATGGTCAGTGGAAGTCGAAATCGATTACTCAACATTTTAGAGAAGAATGGTCAACTTTCTATTCTTAATTTGATAAGGTCAATGGACATTGAGTCATCGCTGATCGCTGTATATACGAAACTGAAAAGTATAAGAAGTTTGAATATTCTTCTGATTAATTGGTGAACATGATTATAATTGGAAATTAAGCAAAATGAAAACGGATAAAATGTCATTGTTATTAACCAAGCGAGACGGTCCTAATACGTTAAGTTTGATTAAGATACGAATCCAAACTTCTGATTTGGAGGTATATATATTTATTAACATTTGATCAGAGAAAAACATATCAGGATGTATTTATTTTCAATACTATACATATATAATTGTATATATATTTTACTTGTATGCATTTAGAAAACAATGATGAAAAATGGTCGGGGGATCAAGTTGGGAAGATATTGAGGGCACGATGAAGATATAATAATCATAATCAATTTGAGGTGATTTGTGTCTCTTTCTTATTTGGAATCATTTGAAATGGCCCACGCTAGAGAATATTATTATTTCTAGTAATTATGAGCATATTTTCAGTTCATTTGGATACGACATCTCCAAAACTTACATGCACAAAAAAAGTTTTTTTCTCAACTACACGTATATAGCGAGTATTTATAATTTTATAGTGTACAAGAAATTTTATTTAAGTGGAGTTTATTTAATGGAAACTGAATATATAATTTGAGGCCTATCGCCAATAGTTTATGTACGTAGAACTGGGAATCAACAGGGTGAGAAGTCTACAAAGTTTTGTATCCTTAATTTAGTGGACCGCTTGCTTGTTCTGATTGGGGCCACATCTAATACGAAGTAAGCCTACATCGTTATAAATCTAATTACAACCAATACCTATATTATCCGTGATGCATCAGATATACAAACAATTCTTTTTTGTCTAAGTTTGCACTTGCGGTGCATAGAGTGTAAATTAGTATACTACAATTACAAATTCTTTACGTGGAAATCTGAAAGAGAGAAATGAAAGAAAGTTGCATCAAAGTTAGAGCTGGTTTCACATTATTACAACTTAAAAGAGGTATCTTGCATCTGAGGCATTATTTTTGTCTGCCTTAATGCTTTGTCTACTAACTTCAACTACCCCACTTATGTTTTCCACTCTACCCTCTCATTTCCTCTGCCTTTTCTAGTCGAAGATGATAATTCAACATGTTAAATTCTCTGAAAGTATTAACTTTTATATACGTAATTATAGGCTTTTAAACGAATATGAAAAATAACTTGATAATAATATAAAAAACAGAGCCAGTTGGATCATGAACAATTTATATCCAATATGCACGTGATCTCAGGCGCAGTTCGCTGCAAGTAGGCTTGTCAATTTGTGGCTCAACCCGTGGGTACTGCCCCATTTGACTTGCCGTAGAACGAATACGGATAAAAAAAAATCATAAAAATAGAAACGGGTTATGCAGGACAGATAAATAAAAATACAGGACGGATGTAGATATAAATATTATATTTTGCGGGTTTACGGGTTATCCGCAATATATATAAAAAAAAATCTAAATTTACTTTTAAAATTAAAAAAAGTTATTTTTTTCTAATAATTTTTTGAATATTACAAGTAATATTTATAAATTAATTAATATTTTCTTTTAAATTCATACATTTTTGAATATATTTATGGTTTATCATATAAAATATTTTTTATTAACATTTTATTTTATTAAATATATGTATATCAATAAAAAAGTTTTATATATGCGGGTTACATGCGGGTATCCGCAAATTTAAGCAGAGCGGATGCGGGTCAAAAAATACTCCCTCTATCCTATTTTATAAGCTGTTTTGAAAAGAAAAATTGTTTCAAAATATAAATAGTTTGCTTATTTCTAGGTAATTTTTACTTTTACTGTATATTGTGTGACCAATTAGGTTTTGTAGTTTTTATGCTTTTTTATTATGATTGGTTGATTTATATTTAACTTATAGATATTACATAACTTTTTGAAGGAAAACAATTTTTAAAATCGTTGTGCTTTTTATAAAAGAGCTTATAAAATAGGATAGAGAGAGTATGTTCAAAATTTTGATGAGGCGGGTCAAAACGGATCAAAAACAAAAAAATGACCTATGTGAAGCGGATCAGGCGAGGCAGGTTTAACTCGTTTGATAGGTGTGCACCCAACACCTAGTACTCCCTCTGTTACTTAATTGTTGATGTTTAAGGAAAAATGTGTTTGGATGTATCTGGATGTATCTGGATGTGTTTTGAGTCCAGATACATCCAAATAATGTTCAGATGCATTTTTCCTTAAACATCAACTATTAAAGAACAGAGGGAGTATAAATTATTCTCTATCCTCAAATATCGTATCATAATCAGTGCCACAAATTTCACCATTAATTTATATTTATTTCTTAAACAATACTCCTTTTATATTTGTTTCATTTTATAAGGAATTTTAAAGTTTTTATGCAAAACTAAATGTGTTTTTGTTATTTTTGATTATTTATATTCTGTAGATTATTTTTTTATTAGTTGAAATATTTTAGAATTGATGATAAAATATATTTTATTTTAAAAAATACAAAAATTAAATGTACAAAAATTTTAAACCTCTATATTATGAAACAGATGAAGCAGCTTTTTTTGTTTTTTAACAAATCTTAAACAATAGTTGGTCCATATTTTGGTGTAATGTAGCCCAATCATGTTGGCAAATGAAGAAACACGATTATTTTGGGAAATCACTAACATTTCTTATAATTTTGTTAGCCTCATTATATTTATAACGCCATGAGCGGTCATATAGTAAGTTACCCACGTTTTCTCTCGTGGATTCACCTCTGTCCGATATGTTATTTTTGGAAGGTTCTTGACATTTGTTTACTGTACCTGCAATCAACACATATTTTTTCATATTTTGTCTTTAATTATTTACATGGTTCTACAGAATACTTTCCAGAAAATCATTTATTTTTTCACTACTCCAGTCCAAACACACTTAACTCTGGAGTTACTTATAAGCTTTTGACTGAAAATGTAGATGCACTTTATTGATATAGGTAGCCAAATCAGTTTTTTTAATCATTTTTTTCATATATCACAAATCAGAATATTACAATATTATTTCTAAATTTTGATAATTAAATGAAGTGTCAAGTCGAGTGGCGTCATTATTGCATTATATTAATAAATATGTGCATAATATATATGGACAATGGACAAACAAATTTTCCTACAAACATTGAACGTTTTTATCATATAAAAATAGAAAAAGTACAATGAGAAAATAATAAAAGTTATAAATGTACACAAACGATTGGTTAGTTTCACATATATAGTGCAAGAGTTTTCATTTACTATATTCCACACCACTAAAAAATATCAGTAGTGGTCAGTGGGTTCCATATAAGAAAACCATTCTTAATAAAAATTAGAAGATGAAATTGAAATTGAAATTGAATCTTAAAAGTAATACACGAACTTAAACTTTTGTCTTATAGTAACAAAAAAAAAAAAAAAAAAAAAACAACTCAAGGNTGGAACTTCCACATTTGGTTTTCTAGTTTAGCTTCTCAATCTCTTCATCTTTTAGAAGCCCTGCTTCCTCCAAGAGTTTTGTTGTCATCAGTTGATCCACTTTTCTGTGGACCGCACGCCAAAACATGCTCTTACGGCCCATCAGATAATGTATCCATCGTTCACAATCCAACATTATATATATATTAATTATGATTTACATTTGGCCCAAAGGAACAACAAATTCTTTGTTACAAAGAAAGGTTAGACATATCTCGGAGAAAGTTCATACAATTCTTCAAACTTTAGACTAAGTGAACTCATATGGCTTTGAAAAGCAAACTATATGATCTTGGTTCTACATAAAAGTAGTTTTTTTTTTGTACATATTCAAGTGATTCTTTCAAACTTGCACTCATTGTTTAAACATTTGTGCTTTCAAACTTGCACTCATTATTTTTCATGCGCTACCAAGTTTGTGGAGGTAATGTTGAAGCACACACATATTAAGTCCAATATTATAAACACCAAATCCACAAGCTTATGTAAGTAAGATTTCCTAAAACGTAGAAATTCATATATATATATATATATATATATATATATGTATGTGTGTGTGTGTGTGTGTAATAATAATCAGTGGATGTAACTCTGAAAAGTTAGTGTTCGTGCAATTTTCTTTTTTGTTCCATTTAAGCTTAATCCAAAAACTACTATAGTTTAATATTCTAGTAAATAAATTTTACTTTCTTTTTCTTTTAACAAATATAACTCTAAGGAATTAGAATTTATTTGCACAAAAAAACAAAAAAAGGAATTAGAATCTATCTTGCTATGGTTCAACTTAAACAAACAGTACCCACACAATCTTCAATATCTTATATTAATTTATCATACATTTAATTCTACTGTTCTTTTATTTTAAAGATTAATTATGCTGTTCTTTCAGCAACAAATGGAAAATGTGTTCACCATGAGCATAATTATTTTTAATTACCTCTGCCGACAAATTATATTGGCCCAACATACTTTCTTTAGGTGGACTGTATTTGATTCTGATAATTAGCTATGATTTGATGTTCTTCTTCAAAGTTTACCCACCAAATTATTTAATCCGATCCTTTTCTAAACGCAAACGTCTTCGCTACTTGTTTGCTCATGTCTTCACATTTTTGCTCTCAACATTTTGTCAAAAAAAAAAAAAACTCTTCTCTTTCTCTCTCCTGATATTTTACTCATTTCTTTTTAACTTTTAACCTTGACTTTGGAAACCTTTTCTTTACCATAGTTTTTTAGAGAAACTATCCAACGTAACAGGAAGTAAATTTAAGATTCTAAGTTATTCTTAACGTCTCCTTTGAATTTGTAATGATCATTAAGTTCTTATGCTAAAGTAAAATCTTATATAGTGATTATATTTCTGTTACTTTTTAATTCTCCAATCGTTAGTAAGCATATGGATAAATGAAATTAAGATCATAAATAGTTGATGGGAAAGTACCAAAGTAAAGAGTTTAACTTGTTGCGGATTCTAAAGCAACCTCAAAGTGTTGATGTGGTTACATTTATGCATATATGATCCTTATATAGCAATAAATATGTTGTTCCGAAACCGACCAGTGGCACAAAATAAAATAAGTAACACAATAATTTCATAATTAAGTACTATTATAAGACCATTTTGGAATAGAATGATAAAATGTCTTTGAAACTAATGACAGATCTATAAATATATTTTACTAGAGGTGAAACATTATGAATTTTTTTTGGTATGAATATAATCTTATATATACACTTTTTTTTTTAAAGACTCAAATAAAGTGTATATAGTGTCACCATACTAGCATTAATATACCATGTTCCTCATGTCTATGATTTAGTTAATAAACGATTTTATCGTTCTTATCTTCTTCGTTTAACAAAAATCCTTAAATATCATAATTTATTGGATGTTTGTAAATATTTAATAGATTTTGCATTCTTTTAGATGTCTGCCTTACATGGATAGGAGATCAAGTCTTCGATGACGAATTCTTTAGCACTGGAAGCTTTTTTTGTGTGGTCGTTCTTGTATATTTGTAGCATTTGGCATGGGCAGTTGTTGTTTGTTTTCCCTAATTAATAAACAAAGCAGTCATGCCAAAGGTTACTAGCTAGGCTTATGGTTAATTTTTATGTCGCCAAATAAAATAAATCTATTAATAATATTTTTTTTTTACAATATTACTGTCTAGGAGTTTTCGTGTTTTGGATCACTAAAAGAGTCCCCAAATTATAAATTTTCAAGTGACTTGTTAACTACTAACCATTTATGGAAATACACGGCTAACACTCTCTTTGTCATTTAAAGGAAATATAATGTTACGAAAAGTTAGCGCGGTCACAATTATGATAATTGTAACAAAAGCGATCCCCTGGGTTTCCTTAATATTTGTAAGAATTCTAGAACTATTTTTGTATTAGTTGGCCAAAAAATTGGGAATTTTTTGAAAAATACTCTATTTATGTTTAAAATTTTGAAAATTACACTAATTTTTCTCTGCTTTAAAAAATACATTTTTTTTTAATGTAAAAACTAAAAAGACTGTTTTGACATAATTTAAAAAAAACATTAATAAATAATTGCAATTACAAATTAAAAACGAAATTCAAAATAATAGAATAAATAAGATTTTTTTTTTCAGATAAATATAAATTTTAAAAATTTAAAGTGGATAAATATATTTTACATTTTTAATGTTTTTTTTTAAATAAATTTTAATATTTTTAGGAATTTATATAAACAACTTTAGTCTCATCCCATTCCAACCAAATGAAACTTTATAAATTCAAACTTTATATATATTTAAGCTTTATAAACTATTAAAATTTATAAAGTTGATAAATCAATCTTCATTTTTAATGTTTATCTTTAAACACATTTAAATATTTTTGAAACTTTATAATAAACAACTTTAATCTCATCCTCATTTAAACTTTATATAAACAACCTTATATTTTAAAAGAATTTTTAATAAAATCTAAACAGATAATTAGAATTGTTTAGTATTTAAAATGAAACAAAATCATAATCAAATCTTAATATTTTTTATGTTTTATTGGAATTTCGTTTTTATTCAATTAGTTGAAAACTTCAAATTAGGATAGTTAAATCATTTCATATATAAAAAGTATATATTTTTCTTTCATATATAAAAAGTATATATTTTTCAAAACTAAAAAATAAGGGTAGTTTTCAAATTAAAAAGTCATCAAAAGTATATTTTCAAAATTTCTCAAAAAGTTGTGTGACAGCTTCTATCGTTTTATTGATGTAAATAACAGCAATGTAAAGAACAATGAAAGTATAGTGAATTGTTAGATCATAATGATTATTACTCTTCAGTCTATTAGTCACACAAGCTCGACATTGACGAAGAAGAAAGAGGAAAAAAAAAATATATATATATTTTTTTTTTTGAAAATAATTAATTTTAATAAAAATAATAAAAATATTGTAAATAGCATGATATTTATAAAATCACCATAATTTAAGAGCTACGACGTTTGGGGATTATGTATTGTAGAATAACTTTGAACCTGATGGTTTGACCTAGAGTTTTTTTCACTTGTAATTTGATTTTGCAAAAACAAAATTAGTTGAAGAGTTTTTTGCACAAAAGTGCAAAACCATAACAACTCCAAGTTAAATCTTAAATATTATTTTTATAAAAACTAAAGAAAAATATTCTTTACGCGTGGAATTGAGGTTATACATAATCCAAGTAATAATTAATTAAAACGTCAGACTTTCCTTTATGTGCAAGGGTATAATTTGGTGAAGCTACAAACCAAATTTGAAAGTTTAAAAAAAAATCAAATACTACACCGGCTACAGTAGGTAATCATTCAACTAATACCGTCACGTGTCCAGTTCATAAAAAGAACCCGATCACATGCCAAGAGAATAATTAAAAGTGTTTAAAATTCTTATTTGAAAAAAAAAATAACTGCTTTTATTTTTTAAAAAGCATCCAATAGCCAAAGGCGGTACTTGATTCAAATATTCACCCAGTTGCGATATAAAGAGACAGAGAGATAATCCCCTGCGTCACAGTGTATAAATTTATAATAATATTTGTTTTAGTTTTTTAATATTTAAATATAAAAATATACAGAGAAAATTAAACAAAGCTTTGTTTTGAAACAGAAGAAGAGTAGCTACCACTCCACTCTTTTCGTCTTCTCTCTATACATACGCTTCCTTGTGTTTTTACTCTTCTCTCGTGTCGCGTTTAAGAAATCCGCCATTGTTGTTGCATCGAAGCTCTAAATCTACAAGAAGAAGTATGCTCTCTCTCTTTCTCTTTCATTCTCTATCTGTCTCCCATTTCTTTGGATTTCGGTGGATTTTTGTTGATTTTTTTTTGTTGAAAAGCGATGGAGAAAAGCACGCCGGTGAGGAAACCACACACGTCGACGGCGGATCTACTCACTTGGCCGGAGAATCAACCGTTTGAGTCTCCCGCCGCCACAGCTTCTCGTTCCGCCGCCAGATCGCACCAGGTAATTCAGTCAATTTCTCGATCTACTTATTCACTAACGAATCAAATTCGTTATGATTTTTGTTTTTGAAAATTAAATTTGATTCGTTCTGATATTTGGTTTTGACAAATGAATTTGATTCGTTTTTTTAAATTCGCATCCGGGAAAACAATCTTAGCCGTCGGATGGGATCAGCAAAGTTGTGTTTGGAGGACAAGTTACAGACGAAGAAGTTGAGAGCTTGAACAAGAGGTAACAGAGATCTGATGATTTTTGTTTTTTGTTTTTTTTAAAAAAATTTCGAATTAGCCAAAAAGAAAAAAACAAACAAACGGTATTGTACTGTATTTGATAATCATTAAATGCGTAACAACAAGTACGAAGAATCTGTCGATTTTTTAAACCAATGATCTTGTCGTTATTGTACCCAATAGAATGTTTTTGTGATTAGGACAGAGTTTTATATTTATTGCAGTTTGGGTTTATATACGGTAATCTCTTAAATGACTTTTCCTTTTTTTGATATTGTTTATATCATTCACGCTCCTCTAGTTATGTTTATTTCTCTTAATAAACAGCACAGATGATGCTAATTTCATTATTTTTGGGTAATTATCACAAAAAGCGATTAGATTTGGATTGAAAATTGAATTTAATTGTTTTTTTTTTCTTTGTAGGAAACCTTGTTCAAACTACAAGATGAAAGAGATCACTGGGAGTGGAATTTTCTCTGTGTATGAAGAAAATGATGATGCTGAGCAAGGAAGCGCTGCTATAAATGGCAAAACAAGAACGTACCAGGTTTGTGTCTGGTTCTTTCTTTATTAGCTGTTTGATTATTTATTGATCAATGTGTTTGTGTGTGTGTGTGTGTGTTTTAGCAACCAGCAGCAGCAATTGTAAGTCACATTTCGTTTGGGGAAGAAGAGATTGTTACACCGAAAAAACCGGCGACGGTGTCTGAAGTTGCGAAGCAGCGGGAGCTCGGTGGTACATTGCAGAGCCAGTCCGATGCTAAGCTTAACAAGCAGTTCTCAGATTCTAAGTTTAAGGAACTAAGTGGTCATAACATCTTTGCTCCACCACCTGAAATCAAACTTCGTCCTACTGTTCGTGCTTTGGCTTATAAAGACAACTTCGACCTGGGCGAATCAGATACCAAACCCGTAATGCTTTCTTTAACTCTCCATTTCGATTTACTCAGTTCGTTGCCAATTGGTTTTGAGTTGACAGTTTCCATTCAAATTTGCAGGACGGGGAACTGAAGACGGCGAAGAAGATTCCAGACAGGAAATTCATAGATCTGTCGGGAAACAATGTGTTCAAAGGAGATGGTACGCCTCCATCCTCGGCTACGGCTGAGAAGCTTCTAAGCACGGCGAAGTTGAAGGAGATAAGTGGCAACGACATATTTGCAGATGCAAAAGCTCAGTCTCGTGACTACTTCGGTGGTGTTCGTAAACCACCAGGCGGAGAAAGCAGCATTGCTTTGGTCTGAAAAGAAATTTCAAAATCTCTACCCTACCAATAATAATTATATAGCTCAAAATTTTATAATTATCAACGAACTTAGAAGGTCTAACTAGTTTTCATTTTATCATTTCATTATAGATAATGTACCTTTTCGATGTTTCTGTTTTCTATGTTTCCCGATTTGTGTGACTGGTTAAATGGATCGGAGTTTGTTACCGGAAAAGCTAATATGGTCTTTTTAGGACTTCGTGGTTTTTTTTTTTTTTTTTTTTTTTTTAATTTTTCTNTCCTGTGAACTTATTGTGTCTCTCTCTTTGTATTTGTTGCCAACTAATTGTTGGGTACTGGATTGATTTGATTGATTAATTTTGTGCATGATCTGTCATTTAAGAAAAAGTATTGTGGATCGTTTCTGCAAGAGCTGTCGTACACGTTTTTGTGCAGTGGGTAGGAGTGAGCAGAAATAAAAGATTGGGAAGAGAGTTTGTTACTTTTCTGTAAAGGCACGTACGTTTGGCCCTGGTCTGCCCCGAATGAGAAACCTATATATAGGGGAAATTGTTTTTTTTTTATGGGAAAAAGGTTTCTCGGGCTCTAGCCGCCATGTAATTTTATGGAGCTTATTATCTTGCTCACATGGCTAACATATACGGATTGGTGAACTTGATGGCCAAAGATCAAGTTGGTTTTTATCCCCAAACAAAAAAAAAAAATATATATATCAAGTTGGTTGTCGGTTTTTACAGAAACTGGTTGATTAAGGACAAGGAACGTTTCTTGATGTTAAAATTATATTCTTTGAAATCCTCAATCATCTCGTTGAACTTTCCAAGGATCCATTTGGAAATTTCTTAGTCCAAAAGATGATAAATGTGTGTGATGAGGAAGAAAGTACGTTGATTGTGAAAGTGTTAACCTCAAACCCATTGGAGCTCATCAAAATCTGTTTCAACAATTATGGGTAAGCTTTTAATTTCCTTTCGATCAATTTTTAGCATCTTTTTGCTGAAAATCTGGTAACAAAAACAGAGCTTTTGTTCATTTAATTTAGTGAACAAGTCCCCGCGCGAGTTTCTAATAGATATGTAGACAGGCCCGGCCCTAAGGGTGTGCCCACAGTGCAAAAGCACAGGGTCCACCAATTTTCATCTGATTTTTTGTTACATTTTAGGGTACTAAATTTTATGAAATATTACATTTAGGGTCCATATTTTCGGATTTATCATATATACAAATAAATTTGATTTTTCAATGTTTTTTGGCACAGGGCCCGTTTTTTAATTGGCCCGGGCCTAATGTAGACATTTCATTTTTTTGTTTTTTATAATCTTTGCTATATTTGGGAATATTTGACATCTCCGCAACGTACGTATAAAACAAGGCAACATTCTGGTAGAAAAAGTTGAATTTAATTCTTAGGTTTTGCTATTTTTTAACAAAAGCTGAGGCCTACGGGTCTGCATGAATGTGATTTTGGTTAATAATCTGTCCATGTTATAAGCTGCCTAGGAAAATGTAGTTTGAAAAAGTGGACGAATTACATCCACTTTTTCAAGCTACATTTTTATAGGCAGCTTATAAAATGGGACAGAGGAAATATACGAAGAGAGGACAGCTATTAACCAAAATCACGCCTATTGCACCGTATAAATGGCGTTTGCTTCTTTGACTGATTTATAGTTAGATGTGCATTATTTTTTCATACTGAACAGTTTTCATAATGATGAACATTTTCTCATAGCAATGACTGTTTATTCAATAAACTAAAATAATTTAACTAAAAATTTTTGTGGTTATAATTTATTAAAATTAATTAATAAAAGTGCATATAAAAGTTTTCAAAAATACTTCCTCCGTTCTAGAATATAAGATGTTCTAGCATTTTTTTGTTCTAGAATATAATATGTTCTAGCATCTTTTTTGTTCTAGAATATAAGATGTTTTATAATTTTTAAAATACTTTTTACATACTTCGAAAAACATTAATTAAAAATAATTGAATTCTTGAAATTCTATTAGTTAATATTTATTAAAAAGTAGTTTGATTAAAAAAATAAATCATTTATTGTTAAATAATAAATGTTTCTTAATATGTGTGAAAAGTCCAAAACATCTTATATTTTGGAACGGATAGAGTAATTAATATCAAGATTGAAAAGAAAGTATTGAAAATAAAGCACAGAGAAATAAATATTCTCTCTCACACTGTTTCTAGAAAAAGATTTCCAAAAAGTTTTACATATATCAAGAAACAGATTATATTTAGTTATTAATGCATTATTTTCTCACACCGAACACTTTTCCATTTCTAAAAATATTAGTTATTCTCCAAATTATATTTAAACTTATTGTTTATTAACATTTGTATAAAAAGCATTGAAAATCGATCTACAAACAAGAAGAGTATAGGATTTTCAAATAAAATAAAATGCAGAAGATTAGCATTCCTGGAGCGATAAATGACGTAAGGGGGTATCACAATTATGATTTTCTGCGGCAGTGTTGAGACTCTTTGCCACATTAATGCGACTGAAAAATGACAGAAAAGAAACAGAAGTGAAGTCTCTCTCTCTCTCTCACTTTCTCCCTGAGAAAAACATTCTCTCTCTCCATCCATTTCTTGTTATATTACCAACATCTCTCTCTATCTCCTGCTGTATTATTCCTTTTGTCATTTTACGTCCTCTCTCTCTCTCTCTCTCCATATTTGTATCTTCTTCTTCTTTGTTTTGTGAAATCACTTTTATTCTTCCCCTGTTTTATTTTTCTGAATAGTGATGTTTAACCGGCCCAAAGTTATGGGGTTTGGAGACTACAACATAGAAGGCGCTTCTTCTTCTTCCCATTTTGGTTCCGGTGGAGTTTCTCATGGAGACCATGGATTGCGGACCCATAAACCCCATTTCGTCTCCTCTCTCAGACGGGACTCTCTTGGCAGCCGTGTGTCTAACGGCTCAGTGATCTTTCAGGGAAATAGGGTTTCTTCTCGACCCCTAGCCACTGTGGAAGGTTCCGGAGAATTTGGAGATTCTTATCCAGAGCCTAGTCTCAGACCCATCCCTCTTCGGAACGATGCATTGTTTTTTGAGGGAAGAAAGGTTTCTCGAGCTATGGAAGTTTCTGGATCTGTGATCTTGATGGCCAAAGATCGACTTGGTTCCAGAGTTTTGCAGAAATTGGTCGAGGAAGGAACGTTTCTCGATTACAAGGTTATATTCTTTGAGATCATTAACCATGTTGTCGAACTTTCAATGGATCCATGTGGGAACTATTTAGTTCAAAAACTGCTAAGTGTGTGTGATGAGGAAATGAGAACGTGGATCGTGAATGTCTTAACCTCAAACCCAATGGAGCTCATTGATATCTGTCTCAACAATTATGGGTAAGCTTTTAACTTTCTTTCTATAAAACAAGGCAACATTTTGATAGAAAAGGATGAATTTTAAGTCTTAGTTTTTGCTACCTTTGTGTAAAAGCTGATATAAACTCGTTCTGATTTCTGAGTTCTGTTATATATTTTTTCCTCGAGAAAACAGGACACGAGTCGTCCAGAAAATGATCGAAACAGTAAAAACAAAACAACAGATTGCTATGGTGAAGTCAGGTCTCAAACCGGGATTTCTTGCTCTTGTTCTAGATTTGAAGGGGAACCATGTGATTCAGACTTGCTTGAAATCTCTTGGTCCAAACGACAACAAGGTTTGATACTTTGATTTGTGTCACATAATTTCCATCTTTTGTTTGTCTTATGTTTATCAAATTGTTGTGTCAGTTTGTATTGGAAGCAGTAACAAAATACTGTTCTGCGATTGCATCGGATCAACATGGATGTTGTGTGGTAAAATGCTGCATTTCAAACTCTGTTGGAGTGCAACGTGAGAGACTCATCGATGAGATATGCAAAAACTCACTTTACCTTTCCCAAGATCCTTACGGGTAAATTATCTTGTATGAAATTTGGAATATGCTTGTATCAAACATAGTACTAAAACAGTCCTTATGCCGTTTATGGAATTGTGCAGGAACTATGTGGTGCAGTATCTAATAGTGAACAATTTATCTTCAGAAAATTTACTGAAGCAGTTTAGAATGCATTACGTGGAGCTAGCGACTCAGAAGTTTAGTAGCCATGTTGTTGAGAAATGTCTCAAGCATTATCCAGAGAGCCGATATGAGATTGTCCGCGAGCTTCTCTCTGTTCCAAACTTTGAATATCTCGTGCATGATCCTTTTGGAAACTATGTTATCCAAACTGCTCTTGCCGAAACCAAGGTCGGTTCCAAAATCATAAATATTTTTATATGACAAAAGCTTTTGAAAACACAACCTGACATGGGTTTTGTGGTTGTGGTTGCATCAGGGTGTTGCTCGTGAGCGGTTGGTGGAGAAAGTTCATAGGTTTGGGAAACTAAAGTCCAGTCCTTATTGCAAGAAGATCTTCTCCAAGACCACATTGAAGAGGTGACTTTGATTTAGTTACCAAAAATGTTGTTGTTCTGTGTTTTAAGATCGGATAGGCTTTAACATACATGCCTCTTTTGATTTTTCAAGATCATCTTGAAGAAGTGACTTTTATTAGTTACAAAAATGTACGTTGTTGTTATGTGTTTGACGATCGGATAGGCCTTAGAAGAGCCACTGCCCTTTTTCGTTGTCAGACTCTTTTTTTTTTTTTGGTAATGACAACAAAATTTATATATCTGGTTCTCTTTTTTTTACTATTTTGTTTTTTCATTAAATTATACTTTTTCTCTCTAGATTGAATGAAAACTCTAACAATTTTCTACGACAGTAAACCAATAATAATTTAATAAATTTAAATACTTTAAGCAATAAATTTTATAATTTATTAACATTAATTAATTAAAAAAATGCATAGGAAATATAAAAAATCAAATGATTGATGTTATAGTGTTATAGATGAAAGAGTAGATGAATAGATGTTATTGACAAGAAAGTACAGAGAAATAAATATTTAGTCATCCTCGATCTATTCCCTCTCTAGTCAATCTAGAAAATGATTTCTGAAAAACTTTTACACATATCAATAAGTAATTAATATTTAGTTATAAATGCATTATTTTCTCACAATAAACATAATAAACATGCACTTTTTCCATAACTAAACAAATACATATTCTGGAAATTAATATATTATCATTCAAGACCACATTGAAGAGGTGACTTTGATTTAGTTACCAAAAATGTTGTTGTTCTGTGTTTTAAGATCGGATAGGTTTTAACATACATGCCTCTTTTGACTTTTCAAGATCATCTTGAAGAAGTGACTTTTATTAGTTACAAAAATGTACGTTGCTGTTTTGTGTTTGACGATCTGATAGGCCTTAGAAGAGCCACTGCCCTTTTTTTGTTGTCGGTCTCTTTTTTTTTTGGTAGTGAAAACAACATTTATATATATCTGGTTCTCTCTTTTTTCCACTATTTTGGGTTTTCATTAAATTATACTTTCTCTCTACAATTGAATAAAAAACTTAACAATTTTATATGACAGTTGAACCAATAATATTTTAATAAATTTAAATACTTTAAGCAATAAATTTTATAATTTATGAACATTACTTAATAAAAATTGCATAGAAAACATAAAAAAATTCAAATGATTGATGTTATAGATGAAAGAGTAGATGAGTAGATGTTACTGACAAAAAAGTACAGAGAAATCAATATCCTTAATTATCAAGAAAAATAAAAACTGTTGACAAGAAAACAGAGAAAAAAAAAAAATATATATATATTTTTTTTGGTAAAACAGAAAAATAAATATTCTCTCTCTAATTTACATCAATCTAGAAATCACATATATCAATAAGCAATTAATATTTAGTTATAAATGCATTATTTTCTCACAATAAACACTTTTCCATAGGCTTCTTCAAATTAATTTTCGGATAGGCACATAGACACCGCCTCTTTGGATTTTTCATAATTGAAGAAGTGACACAAAAATGTTGTTTTGTGTTTCATGATCGGAGAGGCTTTAACAAAGACACTAGCATTTCTGTTTTTTGTTTTCTAGTGACAACGATTTCTTAAAGACATTGATCTTAATATTCCCTTCGTTCCAGAATATAAAATTTTTTAGACTTTTCACACAGATTAAGAAACATTTATTGAACAATAAATTTTAATCAAATCATTTTTTAATAAATATTAACTAATAGAATTTCAAGAATTCAATTACTTTTAATTAATAGTTCTTGAAGTTTGTAAAAAATATCTTAAAAAGTCTAAAATATCTTATATTCTGGAACAAAAAATAATTCTATATAACATCCTATATTCTGAAACGGATGGAGTATAACTTAAGAGACCACACTGGTTCTCCCTCGCTCTCTCTCTTTTATTTAATTGGGAAACTCAAAAGACACAACAGAAACAACAAACATAGGTTTTTAAAAGAACAAATTCAAAAGATATCAAACTCATCAAAGAGAGAAAGCGAGAGATAAGAGAAAACAAAAAGCTTATAAACAGAAGCTATAGCAAGCTTTTGTTTTCTCTGCAGAGGACTGATTGATTTAAGCATCATCTTCACCAAGAAGTGCGACAAGCATCTTCTCGTAATCTCCACCAGTGTCTTTGGTAATAGCTTTGTCCAAAGGAATGCTGTTCCTGCGCTGATACTCTTCTCCTACGACCTTCAAGTCAATCTCAGCTCTTGTGGTCACAATTCTAGTGAGAGCTCCTTCGTCTGTTCCGGTTTTGTTGATCGCTGAGCGAAGAACATCCACAAAGTAAAGCTCTGGTCTTGTCAAGCACTGAATCGTTGACCTTAAGAGTCCAAGAAACTTGTCATCATCATCTCCTTCTTCAAGACTCTGTAAGACAAAAAAAAAAAAAACAGTTAAGCATTGTGTTATGAAACCGAGAAGATTAGATTCTTAACAGTTATGATCATCACCTTGAGGACTTCTTCGCCGTGATCATCTTGGTAACGGTTGAAAGTAGCATTGATCTGTGCTTTGCTCCTTGTAGACAAGATCCTAATGATGTCTTCATCGTTGTACTTCTTGTCCTTGATTTTCTCATAGATCAGCTTAGCTTCTTGCTTTGCCAATGTCATGTTCACTTCGTCCCCTTCGTACCTGTATGCGCTAACAAGAGGAACCAAAAGCTGCAAAACAAACACACAACTCGATTTAGTGTTTTCAAATGGTTACAAAATCTCCAACATTTCAAGAAGTTGTCATTTACCTTTCTGAAGTCGTCGGTGGTGTGGTGAGCGACGTCCTCTTCAAGAGACTTCTTGAAACGGGCATGGTATGCTTGCCTGGCGTGAAGAAGCTGTGTTGAGCTCCTTGTGCAAGCTATTTCCATAAGCACTTGGTTGCTTGAAGTCCATCTTTTTGTGGCTTCGTTAGCCAATAAGGCGTCTCGCTCACCCGGTTCAAGAGTCCAGAGCAAGATAGTTCTCTGTCCATTTAAAAAAAAAAAAAAAAAAAAAACATATTAAGATACATGATTGAATTGTCACAAATCTGTCAAAAAGTGTGGGAAATTTCGAAAACCGGACCTCAAAATCGCTAGAGAGTTCTTTGTCAAGACTTTTGAGAAGATCTTCTCCAAAGGCTTCTTGGTATGTTTGCCTGATCACCTTCCTCTGTTCGGCGCTTCGGTGAGCCAAGATCGATATGATCAAGTCTTCGTTGGTACCCCATCCTGCGACGAATCGGATTCAGAAATGTCAAATGGCAGATCCAAGAAAGTCTCACACTTCAAAATTCAGATCCAAGATTAACCAAAACAGAGCAAATCTATATTCATCTCAAAGTATATAACCTCAAGATCCGAGTAATGGGATTACAAACATATCATCCACATCATAACTACATTTTAGATTCGTCACGGATCTGTGAATGTGAGGATCAAACAATCAATCTTCAGCGTCAAAATGATCAGATCATTATAAAAAAAGTTCAATAATGAACAGAGAAATGAGAAAAACAGAGGATCAAACCATCTAGATCTAACACAGAAACGAGATCACTGAATGAAAAAAAACTCGATCTACGTCAACACCATTAAGGAGATGATCATAGAACACTACCGACATCAAAACCAAACTCGATCCACATCAAAAACCATCAAAACAGATGATCATAACACTACCGACAAAGATCCAGTCGTCCTAAACAAAACTCTTTCAACATCAAAACCCTTCAAACAGATGATCAAATCAAAAACAACAGATTCATCATCTTTTCAACTAATCGAGTCATCATCTTTTCAACTAATCGAGTGCACTAGAGAGAGTACAGATCAACAACAAAAGAGAGAACAGAAGCAGAAACTACCATCCAAAGCGGATTTCAATTGCTCAGCATCTTCAGATGGAGAAGGAACAGAAGATGAAACCTTAAGAGTCGCCATTTTTTTTGTTCTTCTACTCTCTCTCTCTCTCTGTGGTCAAGTGTGTATGTTGAGAGTCGAAGCAGATAGATGATTTGGTTTATAAAGAGAAGAGGCACGTCGAGGCCTGTCCGTATATGCTAAAATATCCCAAAGAAATTATTATTTCTGCCACGTGTTTCTTGAGTTATTTGATTTCTTCAAATTCATTTTTAACTTTTTTTTATTTTATTTCACAAAATCATTTAATTGAAAGCTATCCTTATCTCACTAAAACGGTTTTGATTGGTTGTCATAAAACCATCCACCTGTAAGGATTTGTTTTATTTTAATTTTGTGGTTATTTTCTTATATCGTTGTGTATGTATTACTTATTTTCAGAATATATTTTCAAAATAATGTCTTTTTCAAATTTATTTTCAGTCTTTAATACATATATTTTTTATAATTTATTTTCAAAATATTATGTCTTTTTCAAAATTGGAATTATTCAAAATGAGTATTACAATATAACATGTGTCGATATAAAATATCTCTTGTTCTAGCACTATGACAGTATGACCTATGTATAGTTTTATTTGGAATTTTGAAAAATTACTATATATATTATTGTTAATTTCTAAAAGATATACCATTTTTATATTGAAAAGTACTCTTTTTACAAGTAATAATTTACTAAATTATTCTCAGTATAGTAAATTAATAATAACATATATATACTGTATATAATATACAGATCTAATATTTTTAAAAGTAAATCATTTTTTTTCTTTCTTTTGTTGTGTTTTTATAGCAGATTAATGGTCCTGGATAAGAATTATTCTATAAGTCCAATATTATGATCCTAATGATCTCTGTATAAGAAAATGATTTTAATGATTTAATTAGATTAGAGCAATCAAATTATATTATAGTTTTATCTAATGATCTATTGGTTAAGACCAAACCAAATCGTTTGCTTTATACTATAGTTACATCATGCGGACGTGATGTCCATTAGAACATTTTCCTTTATATTATAAATGTCCTACTATGCTTAAGAAAATGTCCTACTTTTCTGGCGATAAATTAAATATATCGACAGTATTAATAAAATTAGAAAACAGTTTATTTATATGAATCTTTTGATAAAAATATTTTAAAAAGTTCAGAGATTTCGTGGCAAAACAAAAAGGTTCAAAGAATCTTTAATGAAAAAATAAGCAAACCCTATTTCCGGGAATCAGTCCGGCAATCAGTCCGGCAATCAGTCCGGACCTAGCGCGGTATCAGTAATCAGAAATTACACGGGACCAGTTGGAAATTAATTTTAGGGTTCAAATGGTACGACTATAAGGAAAATATCTCGAAGAGTTTGAAAGATGTTGAAGGTTTTCCAAATTTTGACCACTCTTGGGATTGTTGTAAAAAGGTGGCGGATAACGGTGGAAAGATGTGTGGTTTGTGGTATAAGCTAAGTGGGATGGCTGTCGAGAAAACTATATGATTTGGTGTACGGAGATTGCGCTTGAAAGACTCAATAAAGATGAGATGTGGGGCAAAGTTGAGTACTTTGATGTTGTTCTTAGAGTCCCCCATGCCAGTCATGTCAGATTTTGGATGCTCTTTCTGCTATTATTTGATGACAATGACTACTCATATTTACCTTCTTGGAACGGTTAATGCGGGTTAATTTCGATTTTGTTTTGAATATGTGTTTTTTTATGTTTCTTTTCCATTAGTATGTGACCATGATGAATGATTGTTTCAAGTTCTTAGCGGAATGCAAGTGCATGGCAATGTTTCACTTCTAAAACATATTGACTTGTTAATTAGGACATGGTGTTATCTTAATTTGTTTGATGTATTGCATAAACTGAAGGATCCAAGGTTAGTGTTTGTTTCTCTATTGTACATTGCTTTAGGCTGACAGTCAGGTTGAAAAAAAAAAGGTTTTTGTTGCTTCAGGTTAAGCTTTTGTTTATGTTTTGCAACGAACCACCAAAGAAATTAATAACTTGAAATTCTCCGTTTCAGTCCAAACTGGGATTTGTGATTAGAAATTATAAAATGTCGATTCCTACAAATTGGAGGCGATTTCTACAAACAGGAACTGACCATATAATATTATTTCATGGGTTTCATTGAGTAGCCTAACCTTCAAAATAAGATATCTAATAATATGATGACTTGTGATAATTATACATTGTCTCCCAACTATCCTTCGATTTGAATTAGAGGATAAACTCTAATTCAATTCATTCGGAGTATTTCAGGTTTGGAGCATTTAAATGAACCACGTGCCAGTTATAGTGAGTAGTTATGTTATAATAAGTTTTGGTGCTGTGAGAAATCATAGGATACAATGCAGCTTCACATATTCCAAACAAAATATAAAAATTAAAGACATTTATTAGTAAGACATCTAAAAACTCCGTTTGATGCGTCGATTCAAAGATAGTTTTCTTATATATAAGTTTGCTTTGCTATGATATGACGTAAACGATTCGTCCAACAGCCCACGCATATATAGATTATATATACTCTCTATATTACCTAGTTTTTAAAATACAAATACAATAATATATCTGGCAGATTGAAATGCTTCAACTCGGATCGATTCACAGGATCATCATTCCCTAAGCATTGACTTGTAGAACTAATTTATATAAATATAATCGGGTTGTTGTCCTCGCTTAAAAGTTTGTTAGACGAGTTAATTTAATATCTTTGTATTGCTCTACATATAGAGAACCCTTCACTTGACGTGAATCAATAGATCAAAACCAAATATGAGTACTATATCCTCTGAGCTTAAGGATCTAGAGGAGTTGACGTCAAATGCGAAGCAAATACAAGATGATATGTTGGAGGAGATACTCAAAGTTAGCGCTAATACAGAGTATCTCCGACGTTTTCTCCATGGGAGCTCTGATAAAAAGCTCTTCCAAAAGAACGTACCAGTGGTGAGCTATGAGGACGTTAAGCCTTATATCGAACGGGTCGCGAATGGGGAACCTTCAGATGTTATTTCGGGCGAACGCATTACTTACTTCTTTCTAAGGTATGTGTTGTCAAAATTACTAAAAGTAGGCTTATCATATGATTAACGGAGTACTTATGAGGAAAGATACGAGGAAAGCCTCATGCACTGGTTTGGCTCAAGAACATCCTAACCAGTTTAAATTACCTTTTAAGCAATTTCTGAACAAGAAGCACTCGTTGTAATATTTTTAATTTTTTAATTACTTTGACATTCAATCCAAAAAGGTTTAAAAAAACAAAAAAAAAACAGTGCTTTTTTTTTTTTTTACTTGAATATGTGATGCTTGTGACCTTATTGGCCTTTTTTTTTTTTTTTTTTTTTTTT